>JAWWNF010000248.1:3755000-3822500 GCA_034641395.1 Darevskia armeniaca | reverse complement strand
GGACAGCTCTCCCCCAGCTTTAAAGCCAGGTAGGGGGAAGGGAAGAATGCTCAGGTTCATTCCTTCTCCCTACCTGGCTTTACAGCAAGTGGCAAAGGGCCGGGGGAGGGGGTGGCAGAGGGATGCTGCTGGTTGCTCCCTGCCATCCCTGTTGGCCAAAGCAGGCTTGTTTTTGCGATCGGGGTTGGCAGGGAAGAAGCAGCAGCATCCCTCCGCCTTTTAGAGGAGGAAAACCAGAAAAAAATATTTTTCTGGTTTTCCTCCTCTAAAAATGAGGTGCGCATTATGGTCCGGTGCGCATTATGGAGCGAAAAATACGGTATATATATAAAATGAACGAATTCCTATGCCCCACAAATAACCCAGAGATGCATTTTAAATAAAAGCACACATTCTACTCATGTAAAAACACCAGGCAGGCCCCACAAATAACCCAGAGATGCATTTTAAATAAAAGGACACATTCTACTCATGTAAAAACACGCTCTTTAGAAGGCGATTGGGCCAGATCCGGCCCCCAGGCCTTAGTTTGCCTACTCATGGTCTTACGTCAACATTTAGAAGTGCTAAAGATACGGGAATTCAAATGCTGCTTTGTTTTATGACGAAATGAATGAAATTATTGACTTTATAAAATGAAAGTCCAATTCTAGTGGGGAAGTATCTCAGTGATTTGTATTTTGTACCTGGTTTTCATTGGAGAGAGATCAGTCCCTCAGGCATGTGAAAGGAGGCAGTAGCAGGGAGTTTATTTTGTCACTCAAAATTTTCTTTGCCTTTGTCCTTTCCCACTAACTCGGCTTTTTTCTTAGCAAGGAAAAGTCACATGTGTCTACTTCTCCTTTCTTAGGTGCGTTCTGCATAGGGAGAAAAAACTATTTTTATTTGATTTTGATGGATTAAATACCACCACAGCTTCCCCGTGTGTGTTCTGTCCCAGATGTTCTGCCCTTACAAATAAAAGCCAAAGTGGTCTAAAAAATCAAGAAGGACCAAAATAAGAAGAAATAAAAAGCAAAAGGCAAAAAGGCAAGGGAGAAAAAAGGAAAAGGAAATAGATATAAAAGCCCACTGTCACGATTATATCTCATCTTTATCCGTATACAGAAAAGTAGACCCTCCCAGCTCTCACCTGGGAGCTTCTGTTTCTTCCCCAAGCCTTCCACCCTGGGGAGACTCTTTCTTCCTTGTCTGTCCTCATCAAGATAGAGGACTTTTAAAAGTTAAAAATCTAAAAAAAAACCCAAAAAACTCTTTATAAGACCAGAATTACCCATTTCCAGTCCAGTTCAGTGAATTCTTTCCAAGGAGATTCCATCCGATCTTAATATTAAAGTTATTCCTTCTAATTTTTCCAATTCTTTCTCACATGGGTCATCAGCTATTGTAAAATAGTTTCCAAATATGTCTTTAGCCGGGACCCAGGTGGCGCTGTGGGTTAAACCACAGAGCCTAGGGCTTGCTGATCAGAAGGTCGGCGGTTCGAATCCCCGTGATGGGGTGAGCTCCCGTTGCTTGGTCCCTGCTCCTGCCAACCTAGCAGTTTGAAAGCACGTTAAAGTGCAAGTAGATAAATAGGTACCACTCCGGCGGGAAGGTAAACGGCGTTTCCGTGCGCTGCTCTGGTTCGCCAGAAGCGGCTTTGTCATGCTGGCCACCTGACCTGGAAGCTGTACGCCGGCTCCCTCGGCCAATAAAGCGAGATGAGCGCCGCAACCCCAGAGTCGGACACGACTGGACCTAATGGTCAGGGGTCCCTTTACCTTTACCTTTATGTCTTTAGCCATTTGCTCCTTGAAATATTGTACCGTAGCCAGCTGTAAAAAACCTATTCAAGGCAGACTGAAAGGAGCTGTCATCAGAAGAAAGAAGAAAATCAGCAGAAGTACCGTTAATAAACCACAGATCACCAATAAGATTCGAAAGGAGAGCCGAGATGCACGTGACAAGAAAAGTAATGGTTGGCTACAGATTTCGATGGATGTCTGATGTCGGATGGATGTCGGTTTGGATGCCTTTGCACAGCAAAGACAGTGGATTTCTAAGTTAGACCCAGAGGGAATAGGATGAATAAATATATGTAATAATTTTTTTTTATTTTTTAGTGACCCACTGGTTTTGACTTATGGACTTCGAAGAATAATGTTATAAGATTGATATATATTATGGATGATAAGTAAATTTCATAATGAAGCAGCTTGCCCCGGGGATCGGGGGGGGGGGGTAATAGGGATGTGATTGAATTAAAATTTAAGAGTGTAAAATTAATATGTGAGTGGATGGTAAACAATGGAAAAATAGATGCTATTATAATGTTAATGATGTGGAATTAGAAACCTGTTAAAAATGAAATATTTAGGTAATGAAAAGCAATGAGGGGGGGCGTGAGGAAGTCATTGGATGTTGTTTATATTGAATGTGATCTGGCCTGAATCGGGGCCGGACAAAAATTTGTAAAACCAATAAAAATTATAAAAAAAAAAAAAATGAAATATTGTACCGTTACCTGTGGTAGTTACCTAGGGCCATTCCTTTTGCAGCTGTCCAACTACGAAAGCCAGATTGCCAAGTTGCGAGCTGAGGTGGAGAAAGGCGAGGCTGTTCGACAAAGCCTGGAGTATGAGCTGGCTTTTGCAAGGAAAGAAGTTGGCATAGAACGGTATTCCTCAGAAGGCAAGTTGTGTGAAGCAGACATGCAAATAGAACAGCTTCAAGGTAAGATTTGCACCCTCCCACTCAAAAATTAATGCTCCTAAAACACAGCCTTTGTGGTCTAAACTGATACGCTGCCTTGATTCCATTGACCACACCTTTCTTTACCTTCTGCAAACCCCACTACCCAGAGTAAATAAAATGATGAACATCTTACATTCTCGATTTCTTGCTTTCACTGCTCACCATTTTTCTGTTCCTATGTGATCAGTTTAGATTCTTTGCTATCCTAGTCTTTAAAAAAAGTTGTAGCCCCCTTTCCCCAAAATGTAAGTGTTAATGAAATTCATCTATCCTGCATCTTTAATTATGGGGTTCAAATTCTGTTCACATTCATAGTTCAGAAGCTGCGAAAATGCCACCAATGAACGCTTTAGATTCAAATCCGACATGTGATTTGCTTTGTATACATACACCAAATCACACCCATCACTGCCTTCTAAAAAGCGTGTCTTTTAGAATGACTTTTCTTTTTAAAATGACTTTCCTTTTGAGTCACCTTGTCATATTTTGAACAAAAACTTGCTTTGGGGAAATATACAAGTGAAAGGCTTTTGGCTTTCTGCACGTTTCTTTTCCACTGGCTATTGAATAAACCTAAATTATCATTTAGTTTCTGAATTAGAAGCCATTGGTACTGAATCCAGACTATCTGGCTTCTTCGTTTTCTCCTGGGTAGTGGCTTAATTAATGCCTTTTCTCTCCGGTTGCTTAGAGATTTCCTTCCTTCCTTCTTTCTTTCTTTCTTTCTTTCCTTCCTTCCTTCCTTCCTTCCTTCCTTCCTTCCTTCCTTCCTTTCTTTGATTGCTTTGGGTTGGTGCTTTAATTTCCTCTGCGATATGTTCAGACATGCTGTCTAAAAGGTTCGCATGTGGACTTCTTTTTCCTTTGTTTTCTCAGAAAGGTGTTTGGGTTGTGACATTTGATCTCATGTTTTCCCTCTCGATTTACACCTTGTTTTCCTCCCCGCAAAAGCTCCCTTTCATTGCCTATTTTTAAATGACTGGAACTGTCGTTTGGCAAGGTTATTGCAAATTTTGTACGCTAGTAGTAGTTATGGCTTTACAAGGCTGAGCTTCAGTTTAGCATAACATGCCATTCTGCATCGTTCTGTGTCAAAAAGCCCATTGTACAACTGCCATTTTGTACCCAACATAAGCACTTGGGGGGGGGGGGAATCTGCCCCTGTAGATCTTGTGCTTATGTTGGGTCCAAAATGGCAGTTTGGGGCAGGTTATTGTATAGATCGCTTCATTTGTAATAAATCAATGCTGTCATACAAATAGTAAGAAATCGAGCACCCTGGAATCTTGCTGTTCTTTCGTGGTCTTCTACCTGAATGCGTAAAAGTACAACAACTTTTGCTGGTTTTAATTATGTTTCAGCAGTCCTTGTTTCTCTTCCCATTAGCAACAATCAGAGCTTTGCAGCACAAGTTGAATGAGACGGAGAGAACCTATCGCATAGCTAAGCATCAGTGGGACGAAGACCAGCAACGCCTCATCAATGACATCTCTGAAAAAGAACTCATTATTGATACTTGCAACAGTGAATATGAATTAGTTTTGAAGGAGAGGGCTAAACTGGAAAGTATTTTGAAGGTATGCATTTATTCAAATTGTGAGTATTGGGACCCACCTCTGCATAGTTCCATCCTTATTTCAGACACCATCATATATCGGTATGTCGCAATGTTTAGCTGCTGATATATCGCAGTGTGGAAAACCAGATATCGCCCAGCCCTCATTGGGGGATTCTGGAACAATGTACTTTCTTCTTATCAACCTGTGCTTTTTCCAAAGAGCATAGGGTGGTATTTATGCTATGACCTTCCCTTTTAGATCTGTGTGGTAGGTTTTTCTGATAGGGCAGTGATGGCTAACCTTGACACTCCAGATGTTTTGGGACTACAACTCCCACCATCCCTGACCACTGGTCCTGTTAGCTAGGGATGATGGGAGTTGTAGTTCCAAAACATCTGGAGTGTCAAGGTTAGCCATCACTGTGATAGGGACTTGTTAAACTTCCCCCATCCCATGTACATGAAAAACTGAACAGGAATACAGAAAGTTGGCATAACAAAACAAGTCAATCCAAACTTACCAGTGCTGGGAATATTCATTTCCTGATTTAAGGTATGTACAGTGGGACTTTGACTTACGAGTGACCCGACTTACGTAATTTTCGACTTCCGAATGACTTCCGGAAGAAAAAAAATGGCCGCCGCATCCGAATTTTTCGACTTCCGAAAGGAAGTCACGGCCGCTTTCGATAGGGTTTCTTCGACTTACGAAGATTTGATGCGGGTTTCTTCGACTTACGAATTTTTTCCGCTCAATGCATCCCTATGGGGACTCGACTTATGAGTGTTTTCGACCTACGAGGGTCGCGTCGGAACGCATTATCGTCGTAAGCCGAGGTCCCACTGTAGTAGCTTCTTGCTATGATCTAGAATCATAGAGTTGGAAGGGACCCTAAGGGCCATCTAGTCCAACCTGGGAATGCAGGAATCTCAACAGGCATTCCCCAATCCAGTTTGAAAGCATACCAGACCCTGCTTTGCTTTGCAAATGTGCTAGAAGTTTTATAGCCAAATCGCTAGGAGGGTCTAGAATCTCTTATCTTTGTAAAGGTAAAGGGACCGCTGACCATTAGGTCCAGTCGCGGACGACTCTGGGGTTGCGGCGCTCATCTTGCTTTACTGGCCGAGGGAGCCGGCGTACAGCTTCCGGGTCATGTGGCCAGCATGACTAAGCCGCTTCTGGTGAACCAGAGCAGCACATGGAAATGCCGTTTACCTTCCCGCCGGGGCGGTACCTATTGATCTACTTGCACTTTGATGTGCTTTTGAACTGCTAGGTGGGCAGGAGCAGGGACCAAACAACGGGAGCTCACCCCGTCGCGGGGATTCAAACCGCCGACCTTTTTATCCTTTCAGATCCTCCCAGGCATGGTTTATGGCCTTTGCAGCTGCACCCCATCAACATGTCAGTGCCCTAAGTTCCCACATAAATGCTAGGATCAAGAGCAGGGGACTCGCAGACCTGCTCCTCCGCTATTCCCTCGAACGAGGGAAGAAGATGAGAGCCTTAAACTTCTAGTTAGTACCGGTAGCAAGCCATAGTTCATTGCTGCATCTGAATACAATAAACTGTGGTTTGCTCCAACGGGAGTTTGCCTGCAAATCAGGACCTGAAAGCCGGGTCATACTGTCATTTGAGATTCCGGTTTGCAGGCAGAATGTTCTGAGTAAACCATCGTTTGTAGTATTTAGGTACAATGGCTTTCTGCTTACTAGAAGTGGAAGTTAACTTTCTTCTCCCCTCCAAGAAAGAGGAAGAAGAGCTGCTGAGCTAGACAATTCCCTGTTGCTCTTTCCCAGTCTTCCAAGCCATGGTTTGAAGGCTCCTCAGCATGTGACTAACATATTTGATGCAAAGATAAGACCCATTCACTCATACAGCCTGCTGAATTTGTTGTGAGTGAAGGAAGTTTTGTGGGAATGGCCTCTGTTAATAACATTAGAGAATTGGAACTGATATTCTTAGTTGTGATACATGGTACCTATGCTTTAATTAAATAAAAGTTAAACTTTATCCATACAAAGGAGACTTTGGAGCACCACCAGAAGCAGAAGAGCATAATAGAGTCAGAGATCAGGGAGGAAGCAGCAAAGGAATTTAGGGCTCAGGCGGATCGGTGGAAAGCAGAAAGAAATGAACTCCAGTTTCTGTTGCAGGTATTCCTGGTCATGTTCAGCAGTGCTACTTTTAGACAGCCGTACTAATGTCTATATGTGATGAACTAAACCTAGCATCCATTTACAGTGGCACCTTGGTTCCCAAACTTAATCTGTTCCGGAAGTCCGTTCCAAAACCAAAGCGTTCCAAAACCAAGGCGCGCTTTCCCATAGAAAGTAATGCAAAACGGATTGCTCTGTTGCAGACTTTTAAAAACAACCCCTAAAACAGAAATTTAACGTGAATTAACAATACCATTGATCCATAAAATGAAAGCAATAATCAATGTACTGTACTATAAAATAAGTAAAACAGTATTCTAGATGATTAAAATTAAAAAAAAAAATCTTACCTGCACTGATGATAGTCATTGTTTGGATGGGGGGCTTTTATCCATTTCTGCAGTCACACAATCAATCAATCAATCAGTAGCTGAACTGGGATCCACACAGTCACAAAAACAAATTAGCTGAAAAAGCCTCAAAACAAAAAATGCAAAATAAATAGCAAAAACAAAAGCACCAAATATAAGTTCCAAAGATCACCTTGGAACACTGCAATCGAAAACGGAAGGCTTGAATTACGATTGGGGGGGGGGGGGACGCAAATTGGCAGCGCAACAGGAAACACAGGGGGACTCAAAACGTTTGGCTTCCAAAAAAAAGTTCGAAAACTGGAACACCTACTTCCGATTTTGCAGTGTTCGGGTTCCAGGTTGTTCGTGAACTAAGCTGTTTGAAAACTGAGTTACCACTGTAAAACTTTTAAGCGCACTAGATAACATAATTTAACTTATTATGACCGTGAGTCTGAGACCTTCAGGGACAGTTGGAAATTTAACTGGAAATGGAAATGGAAAGCAGATGTCTTTTTGGACTTGCAATGAGAGAGTTCATAAAAGATACTACCTGCCCCCCTTTTCCTACAGATATTGCCCTACATGCTCCCATGTCTCCAATACCTTTCAGATCTAGATGTCAGAGTTCGTGAACACTCTGTGACGTTGACCAGGTTTTCTTCTGCTATTTATTTTGACATTTTTCTACTCTGCCCTGTGGTGCAACTATGAATGTTGGGTTTTTTTTGGGGGGGGGGGGTGTCAGATTTAACTGCACATTAAAATAAGGCAAGACGTGGGCTGGCAAGCTTTTGGTATTAGTGTGTTTTGTGGCTGCTCTGAAAAACGCCGCCCTTCCGTTGTCCGCAAACAATCAAACTGCAGGCTTCAGACAGGAAGATCTGATCCTTTTAGCCTCGCCTTTCAGAACATATTTCAATCATGGCATGCAAATGCTTGCTAGAGAATCACTGAAAATCAGGTTGGGAGGCTGGAGCCGGGGTTTCTGCTTTTTATTATGGCTTTTTGTGCATGAGCAGTGTGCTAGTGTGCACAACCTTCTCCTGCTTCACAATTGGGAGAAACAAACTTACTCAGAAGCCACAATTAAGCTTGGCTTCCTGTGACCTCCCAACCCAGGATTGTGGTGAGTCGCTCCCTAACAAGCCTGGATTTTTAAACCGATAGCAGATCGCTGTTTCCTGGCCTGTTGGTGAGCAAGAAACCACAATCCCAGAAGCTTAATTGTGGCTTCCGGGTTTGTTTCTCCTGCTTGCACCAAGGGAGGAGGAGGAGCGAGCCAGGAGCAATGGACCAGTCTGCTGTGTGTCTACGATAAACCACGATAACCCAGCAACCCTGATTTATTGTCACATGCAAATGTGGCCAGTTTCTGGTAGCAGACAGAAAGGCAGCCCTGGACCATGAACCATTTGAAGAGTTGTCCCTTAGAAATGAGAATTAACCATGCTTTTAAGTCGCGGCTTCAACTGGGGTGTTTGTCTGCCTCCTGTTCTCTTATCAAAGGAAGACCAGAGGTTCTGTAACAAACGCAACAGCATCATCTTGTGGCCAGAAACACAGCACACCACAGTAGATTTTTAAATTTATTTTTTGACACCTGGGTCTGCAGTTCCTTGAAGCCCACATAGTTTGGGTCTATTCTGTTTCCTTTCCGTTGAAGTTGTGGTGATAAAATGTTTAATTCCAGCTACTTGAATTGGGCCGTGGAAAAATGTAAAAATCCTCAAGTCTCCCCTAATAATAATAATAATAATAATAATAATAATTTATTATTTGTACCCCGCCCATCTGGCCGGGTCTCCCCAGCCACTCTGGGCAGCTTCCAGTAAACACTAAAATACATCAACACATCACAGATTAAAAGCTTCCCTAAAGAGGGCTGCCTTCAGGTATTTTCTAAAGGTCATATAGTTATTGATCCCTTTGACCTCTGCTGGGAGGGCGTTCCACAGGGCGGGCGCCACTACCGAGAAGGCCCTCCGCCTGCCCTGTAGCTTTGCTTCTCGCAGTGAGGGAACCGCCAGAAGGCCCTCGGCGCTGGACTTCAGTGTCCGGGCTGAACGATGGGGGTAGATACTTCATACTTAGTTGTACCGTTTGAGTGCGAACGAGTCGCTTTGGGGATTCGTCCCCTCCTCTGATCCTCTGTATGGACAAGATCCAACGTAATATAACTCCTGCAATAAGGTTTTTTCTTTCTCTCTTCCCCATGTGCTCTAGAGTTTGCTGAACTATTTAGGGGAAATGACAGGTCCACTCTTTATTTTGTGTGTACAGTTGCACCTTGGTTCTCGGCCGCCTTGTGACGCGTCCGTTTTGGCTCCCGAACGCCGCAAACCCGGAAGCCGAACATCTGATGCGGCTTCTGATTGAGTGCAGGAAGCTCTTGCAGCCAATCAGAAGCTGCGCCTTGGTTTTCGAACGTTTTCGGAAGTTGAACGGACTTCCAGAACGGATTCAGTTCGAGAACCAAGGTACGACTGTATAAGATGATTTTGTACAGAAACAAAACAAAACACCAACCCCACAGAACCTAGAAGGCCAAGGCCCTAGATCAGTGTTTCCCAAACTTGGGTCTCCAGCTGTTTTGGGACTACAAATCCCATCATCCCTGCCCACTGGTCATGCTAGCTAGGGATGATGGGAGTTGTAGTCCAGAAAGAAGCTGGAGACCCAAGTTTGGGAAGCACTGCTCTAGATAATCGGTCACCTCCTTCCAACCTTACTTTAGTATATAGTGCAGGGGTAGGCAACCTAAGGCCCGTGGGCTGGATGCAGCCCAATCGCCTTCTCATTCTGGCCCATGGACAGTCCAGGAATCAGCATGTTTTTACATGAGTAGAATGTGTGCTTTTATTTCAAATGCATCTCTGGATTATTTGTGGGGCATAGGAATTCGTTCATCCCCCCCCCCCCAAATATAGTCCGGCCCCCCACATGGTCTGAGGGACGATGGACCGGCCCACGGCTGAAAAAGGTTGCTGACCCCTGATATAGTGCATCAACCTTGTGATGTGCAAGAAACAGCCTAAAGAGGAAGGCTTTTAGTTAGCTTAGTTATGAGGTAGATGACTCTGATTCTTTAGAGACAGCACTAGGGCTGTAGCTAAGTATTGCTACTTGGCGACAAGAATAAGACAAGCTAGGATGAAAGCAACCACCAAAGAGAATGATGCCAGTCAATCCATATCAGATGGAGAGGCGACAGAGACTTAATTTTTTAATAGCCATGTTTTTCACAGTCAATTTTAAAACTGTGAAATATTTAATATTATTATAGGAGATAGAAATCCTACTTATGAACTGAATTGTATTATTTATTGCTGGTCTTTGACCGTATTAAAGTTTACTACTGCTACTTTAGAGACAGCTTTTCCAAGGCACAGATGGCAGGTGGGTGCTGATTTATGCTTCCCCAGGAACTGAAAACGACGGCTCTGTTTATGTTTCTGAAGTTCAGTTTATTTATATAATGCTTAGAAGCAGATATTGACAATGGATTGAAATTATCTTCTCGATCTGCTGCTCAAAACCTTGCACCTTAAGAAATTGCTGGGCTGGTGCCTGCTTCTCTCGAAATGCCTCCTACCTTAGGGGATATATACGTAGTACAGATTTGAAAAGGAGTTGGTTGTATTGGCTCGGCACGGTTTCTGAATTCCCTTGCTCTCGACCTGTGCAAAAGTGGTGGTTATGATTTCTATTACAGCCTGACACATTTGAATCTTTTCTTACTCTCTCGATGTACTGTCAAATGTTGCATTTGCTGCTGATTTTTTTATTTTTTTTTTGCCTCCCTTTGTTTGTAAAATGGAACTGTTTTAAAATTTTGTCGCTAACCACTTTGGCCATTTTGTTGAAAGGACAGAAAGGCAGGTTCAGAAAATATGTTGTTGTTTTTAGAAACAGATGGTAGGCTTGCACTGTCTATTATTTCTGCATCTTTCATGGAGTTCAAAGTTACCAGGTGCCTAAATTAACAATGGATGACCCTTCTGACAGCTGCTACGGTATGTGCCTGCCCAACAGCATCAAATAGGAAAAACCAGAAAGAAGGTTTATTGCATGGTTGGAAATCATGTCTGGCTTTTAAAAATAGTATTGGGCATGGGGTGTGTGTAAGAGAGAGAGAGAGAGAGAGATACTTATCAGAACCATAGCAAGGGCTGGTAATTTTATTCCTTCTTACCCCCAGCTGATGAAAATTGCCCTTCCATGCTGAAAATCCATTGGCACTCACTGGGTATGTTCACGGAGGCAGGAGAGGATATATTGTTTAATGATATCCTTCCTAACTTGCGTTAGCAAGTTATATATCTTAGCAGAGTTTAAACATTCCCCTTTAAACGCACAGCGGTTTGCTTGTTGCAGGCTCGTCTGAGCCTCTCTATACAGTGGTACCTCTTGGTTAAGTACTTAATTCGTTCCGGAGGTCCGTTCTTAACCTGAAAACGTTCTTAACCTGAAGCACCACTTTAGCTAATGGGGCCTCCCCCTGCCGCTGCGCCGCCGCTGCCCGATTTCCGTTCTCATCCTGAAGCAAAGTTCTTCACCCGAGGTAATATTTCTGGGTTAGCAGAGTCTGTAACCTGAAGCGTATGTAACCCGAGGTACCACTGCATAGGATTCCTGGTAAGATCCCTTCTTGAAGCTGACTCAGAAACTCCAGTGGGTGCAGAATGCAGCGGCGAGGCTCCTTGCGGGGTCCTTGCCGCGGGACCACATTCATCCAGTGCTTTACCAGCTGCACTGGCTCCCGGTGGAGTACAAGATCAGGTTTAAGGTGCTGGTTTTGACCTTTAAAGCCCTATGCGGCCTAGGACCCTCGTACCTACGGGGCCACCTCTCCTGGTATGCCCCGCAGAGGACCTTAAGGTCCACAAATAACAACATTTTGGAGGTCCCGAGCCACAAGGTTGTTAGACTGGTCTCAACTAGGACCAGGGCCTTTTCAGTACTGGCCCCAACTTGGTGGAACACTCTTGTCACAAGAGACCAGGGCCCTGCGGGATTTGACATCTTTCCACAGGGCCTGCAAGACAGAGCTGTTCCGCCTGGCCTTCGGGTTGGACTCAGTCTGATGTTTTTTCCTCCCTTTATGGTTTTGATTTTGGGCGATAAATGAAGCTGCATTTAAATTTTAAATTGTATTTTAACCTGTATTTTAATTAACGGTTTTTCTTTCTTTTATATTTTATTGTAATTTTTATTGGTGTTAGCCGCCCTGAGCCCGGTTTCGGCTGGGAAGGGCAGGGTATAAATAAAATTTATTATTATTATTATTATTTATTGTCCCTCTTAAAAAAAATAGACACGACAATCTCATTAAAGTCAATCTAAAAGTAGTTTACTCACATTCATTCAGCCCTTTTTTGGGCGAGATATAAATAAAAATTACATATACACATATAGGAGGCAGGGTGTTGTCTGTTTTGGTCCTGGGCAGCTGTCAGAACGGAGGGATCCAAGAAGAGCCTCTACTTGTTCCTAGAACAAAGATACCTTGTTAGGATAGGAAGCAGGGGTCAAGCTTTCCGCGCTGACAGTTGTGACGAGATCAGGAGGCCAAGTTGTCGTAAGAGCTCAGGCCGCGTGCTTTTTCTTGTGTGCGTTCTTTTAACACACTGGCTTGGGAGGATTTCCCCCCCTTCTTTTTTTTGTTGGCTGTGACCCTGCAGCAACCTTTTCCTTGAGCCGACTTGAGTCCGAGATTAAGACGGCGAAGCAGTGCTGCAGGGGAAACTAAACGGGTAGCTGTAAATGCCGCCTTAAGTACCCTGATCTTCCCCGCGAAGTCTTATCAGCCCAACCAGCTAATTATATGTGTTTTCCTCCCCGCGCAGAGGAGCTGTATACATCTGCGCTAAAACAAGACCAACACGTTTAGAAATTAATGATGGAGAAAGCATCGTATTGGGCGGTTAAGCAACAGCGGTAAATACATGCCCCGCAGAAGTTGTTTCTTATGAGCGTGCTGAGCACACAGCCAAACTGATAACCAATGCACAATATTATCTCTGCTAAATTGATTGTTGCAGAAAGAAGCAGAAGATCTTCTGATCTAGCCTCTTGAGTATTTTGCTCACAGGAGAAAGCCTTTTTGGAATCTTTTATATATATGTGTGCGTGTGTATCTATATATGTATTTATATATATGTGTGTATGTATATATGTACATGTGTATATATATGTGTATATATGTATATGTGTGTGTATATATGTATGTATGTATGTATGTGTGTCTATATATGTCTCTCTCTCTCTATATGTATATATATATATGTATATGTATATATATGTGTGTATATATGTGTGTGTGTGAATATATATATGTGTGTGTGTATATATGTATATATATATATGTATGTATGTATATATGTACATGTGTATATATATGTGTATATATGTATATGTGTGTGTATATATGTATGTATGTATGTATGTGTGTCTATATATGTGTCTCTCTCTCTATATGTATATATATATATGTATATGTATATATATGTGTGTATATATGTGTGTGTGTGAATATATATATGTGTGTGTGTATATATGTATATATATATATGTGTGTATGTATATATGTACATGTGTATATATATGTGTATATATGTATATGTGTGTGTATATATGTATGTATGTATGTGTGTCTATATATGTCTCTCTCTCTCTATATATGTATATATATATATATGTATATGTATATATATGTGTATATATATGTGTGTGTGAATATATATGTGTGTGTGTGTATATGTATATATATATATTTGTATGTCTATATCTCTCTCTCTATATATATCTCTCTCTATATGTATGTATGTATATATGTACATGTATATATATATATATATGTATGTATGTATATATGTATATGTATATAATGTATAGTTTTTATTAAATCTTTCAAATATTTTCACAAAAACCTTCAAATCAAATAACTACATTATTTCATAAGTTGACTTCCCACCCTCGCCTCCACAGTGTTTTTTACTTCTGCATTATATTGTTATCAAAAGTTTCTCTATTAAAATTATTTTTCCATTTTCTATCGCGGCTTTTATCCAAATCCTGACCATGATTTCATTTGACTGTAATTTTTTTTTAAAAAAAAGCCCACAAAAGGCCTCCATTCTTCTATAAAAAATTCATCACTTTATAGCTTTTTTAGATTCTGACGTAGTAGTGTTTGTACATCTTCTCCTTCGGGAGGGGTCTCCCTTGAAGCATTTTCTTTTTAGCTCCACCGTCTTCGTTCTCTCGCTCCTGCAGCCGTTGCTTTTAAAAGGCGCAGAAAAGTAGCAGCTGATGCTCGCGACCAGCAAATGATTTGTGGGAAGCAAGGCCTAAATGCAAAGGCCCGAATTCTAATTTGCGAGGCTTTGCAGTTTGCTTTGCAGGCTGACCTCTCATCCACTGTAAGGGCACACTCTCCGGAAAGGAAGCTGTGCGATGTGTTTGGTTTTGCAGTGGTACCTTTGTTCTCAAACGCCTTGGATCTCAAACAACTTGGAACCCAAACACTGCAAACCCGGAAAGGAAGCGTTCCGGTTTACAAACTTTTTTGGAAGCCGATCATGCTCCGTCTTGAGCAGGGGTAGGCAACCTAAGGCCCGGGGGCCGGATCCGGCCCAACCGCCTTCTAAATCCGGCCCGCGGATGGTCCGGGAATCAGCATGTTTTTACATGAGTGGAATGTGTCCTTTTATTTAAAATGCATCTCTGGGTTATTTGTGGGGCATAGGAATTCGTTCATATTTTTTTTTCAAAATATAGTCCGGCCCCCCCACCTGGTCTGAGGGACGGTGGACCGGCCCACGGCTGAAAAAGGTTGCTGACCCCTGGTCTTGAGTGTTACACTGAGGTCTGTCTGCTTTTGCTATTTATTTTGCATTTTTGTTTTTGTGGCTCTTTTTGGTTTGACTGTGTGGAACCCAGATGGATAGCGAGTTGGCTTAGGACTGGGGACCTCCAGGTTCAGATCCCGCCCCGCCCCAGTCATGAAGCTCACTAGGTAGTGTTGGGCCAGCCATTGCTGCAACCGTAAACTGCTCAGGACCGCAATACCTAAAGGACCGCCTCTCCCCCATATGAACCTACCCAGACCCTGAGATCATCTTCTGAGACCCTTTTTCCTGTGCCGCCACCTTGTGAAGTCCAGAGGGTGGCAACATGACAACAGGGCCTTCTCTGCAGTGGCTCCCCGTTTGTGGCATGCTCTCCCCAGGGAGGTTCACCTGGTGCCTTCATTGTACACCTTTAGGCTCCAGGCAGAAATGTTCCTCTTTAACCAGGTCTTGGGCCGAATAACATTCTACAGCCTTTTAAATGTGACTGTAGGGAAGGGAGGGTTATAGTTTTGCTGTTTCGTTTTATGTACTTGTCTTTATCTTGTATTTTATTCTTTGAACTGCCCTGAGATCTTATGATGAGGGCGGTACAGTGGTACATCCGGTTGCGGACGGGATCCATTCCGGAGTTTCGTTCGGATCCTGAGGCTTCCGCAACCGGAGGGACCACTTCTGCGCATGCACGTGGTGGTAGAGCGCTTCTGCACATGTGCACGCGGCAAAACCCCGGAAATATTCTTCCAGGTTTGCCGCTCACGTATCCCGAAGCTTACGTAAGCGGAGGGATATGTAAGCGGAGGTACAACTATTTAAATCTTACAAAAACAAACAAATCAATCTAATGTACCTCGGTGGGAACCATAAACTCCGCATAGAGGTCTGTGGAATATAAATATGTTAATAAGGAATTTATGCTAAATTTATGTTAATAAGGAATTTATGCAGGTGGAGAAGAAGAATATTCAAGCACATTGCTCCTTACTTAGACATGCAAACCGGTTTAGAAGTATGACCTTGAAGCACTTAAAATTAACGTGTCTTTGAATCTCTGGGCAACTCTGCCCAAACACTTCAGTCCCAAATTCTTATAAGCCTTATTGGTTCCACGCAGTGCTATTCTGCTAGAAAAAGAGGTGCTGGAACTCATCAATGAACACCTTCCTTGTTCCATGGCGCCCACCTGAGAGGTGCCGGAACTGATATAAAAGCCTTCCCTTTTTCATAGATTTTCTAGGGGCCAAGTCTTGGTTTTATGTTCCTGTGATAATAGATCGATTGAAACACTTCACCATATAGTATTTATATGTCCTTTATATTGTGTTGTCCGGATGAACTTACTGCTACCATTAATCCACAAGTTGCCTGGGCACCCTGCAGATTTTCGCCTGGCCTTTTTATTGCAAGATACAGATCAGCATGTAACTTTACAAATGGCGAAATTTTTAACTTCCGCTTTGACATATAAACGTCGTAATGGACTGCTGTTTGGAAACTGAAAATTCCTTATAGTATCTATTTCTAATTTGTACTCTTTTTAAGTTTTACTGGTTCTAATTTTTTAAAATCAAACTGTACTGTGTATTTGTTCTAGTCCTGTTGTTCTTATGAGCTTAAAGCTGAAATAAAGTGATTGATATAAAAGCCCCGGCTCCACGGAGCAGTCTTCCGAATAATTGTGACTAGGACCGCAGCCTTAGAACCAAGGAAGATGGGGCTTTGGGGTGGGTGTGACGCTTGACTGCATGGTTACTGGCGGTAGGGGTCTGAAATGTTCAAGGAGCCCCAAAGCAGGCCTTCTCTTTGGTCCTTAGCACTAAGGGGGCCATCTTCTTATGACCTCTCTGCTTGTGGCTGAAGCAATAATCGCCCCCCCCTCTCTCTCTGTTCTATCAGGACAGCAACAGCGCAATGCAGAGCCTTCACCAGAAAATGCAAGACATGGAGATGCAACACAACAGCTGCGCCGAAGGGCTGAGGCAGCAGGCCAGCGAACTCGACTTCAGCGCCGAGCGAGAAGCACGGCTTAAGAAAGAGCTTGAGGCAAGTGTGACCCATTCCCTCCGTTCTCGGAAGTGCTTTGGTGTTGGGGACTGACCCATCCAGCCCAGTACTGTCTACACCAGTGGTGGCTAACCTTGACACTCCAGATGTTTTGGAACTACAACTCCCATCATCCCTAGCTAACAGGACCAATGGTCAGGGATTATGACCATTGGTCCTGTTAGCTAGGGATGATGGGAGTTGTAGTTCCAAAACATCTGGAGTGTCAAGGTTAGCCACCACTGGTCTACACCGACCGGCAGCCCTCCAGGATCTCGATATGGGTTATCCGTGTATCATCCAAACCCGGTTTGAAGTCCCTACCATGATATCTGTTTCATAACTGGCAATATAGATAGACAGACAGACAGACAGACAGACAGACAGACAGACAGACAGACACTTTATTGTCATTGTACATGTTGTTGTTGTTGTTGTTCAGTCGTTCAGTCGTGTCCGACTCTTCGTGACCCCATGGACCAGAGCACGCCTATCCTTCACTGCCTCTCGCAGTTTGGCCAAACTCATGTTAGTAGCTTCGAGAACACTGTCCAACCATCTCATCCTCTGTCGTCCCCTTCTCCTTGTGCCCTCCATCTTTCCCAGCATCAGGGTCTTTTCTAGGGAGTCTTCTCTTCTCATGAGGTGGCCAAAGTACTGGAGCCTCAACTTCAGGATCTGTCCTTCTAATGAGCACTCAGGGCTGATTTCTTTAAGAATGGATAGGTTTGATCTTCTTGCAGTCCATGGGACTCTCAAGAGTCTCCTCCAGCACCATAATTCAAAATTTCGTTGTACATAGTACAACGAAATTGAATGCCACCCCGCATTTACAGCCACATATGCACATTTATACATTTACAGCCACACATACACATACACACCATCCATCACGACTCCCCAAGATCATATCATTTGCTTACAGCATTTAAAATAGTTATAGCTCTTGGATAAAAACTGTTTTTTTTAGTCTATTTGTTCTTGATTTAATTGTTCTGTATCTCTTGCCCGAAGGCAACCGTGCAAACAGACTATATCCAGGATGAGATGAATCCTGTAAAATGTTGTTTGCCTTTTTGAGAAAACGGGAGCTATATAGACCGTCCAAAGATGGGAGAGGATGTATCGTGAATTGTGACATTTGGGTGTGTGTTCTGTGCAAAAATTGCAATGTGGGAAAACCATGAAACCAGCCAAGGCCTCTGCATAGCTCCATCCTTATTTCAGACATTGTGATATATCAGTATATTGCAGTGTTTAGCTGGTGATATGTATTGCAGTGTTGAAAACCAGATGTCGCCCAGCCCTACATGTAAGTGGAGTGTGTGTAAACAGCTGCCACTCCAGTGTGGGGACCTCCAGATGTTGTTGGACTGCAATTCCCATCAGCCCCAACCAGCCTGGACAGTGGTCAAGGATGTTGCGGTGTTGTAGTCCAGCAGCTTCTGCAAGGCCGCAGGTGAGCTATCTCACCCACCCACTCTTTTTAATTGAAAAAAATCATATGTTTATAATTCTTCAGGGCTGGGAGATGTTGGGCATCTACTGTATTGTAGAGCCAGTGTGGTGTAGTGGTTAAGAGCGGTGGACTCGTAATCTGGTGAACCGGGTTCGCTTCCCCGCTCCTCCACATGCAGCTGCTGGGTGACCTTAGGCCAGTCACACTTCTCTGAAGTCTCTCAGCCCCACTCATCTCACAGAGTGTTTGTTGTGGGGGAGGAAGGGAAAGGAGAATGTGAGCCGCTTTGAGACTCCTTTGGGTAGTGATAAAGCGGGATATCAAATCCAAACTCCTCCTCTTCTTCTTAATGGCCTGAATATAAGCCTCACTTTCCCCCCAAATTCCGACTGTGAAAAGTTAAAGTGTGGCTTATACTTGCGACCTTACAGTATGCAGCCAGGAGCAGCGAGGAATGGAGTGGCTTATATTCAGGTATTTTTTTTCCTATTTTTTCTTTCCCCCCTCCAATTTTAAAGGTGCGGCTTATATTCAGGTGCGGCTTATATTTGGGCCAATACGGTACATTTTTTTAAAAAAGGCACACTGTTCTGTGATATGGGCTACCCCTTTCTGCTGCTAATTTTTTTTTTAATGGTGCAAGCAGATGTTACAGCAACAAATTGTTGTTTGCAAGGTAGGATTGTCTTTAAATCCATAATAATAATAATAATTAATAATATCAATTTATTATTTATACCCAGTTTCCCCAGCCACTCTGGGCGGCTTCCAACAGAACATTAAAATACAATAATCTATTAAAACATTAAAAGCCTCCCTAAATAATAATAGGGCAGCTTTGTAGTCTGAGGTGATGGCGAAGTAGATGAAGGAAAAAGGCACCTTGTTTGCGAAAAGTAGTGGAAATGATTGCCGGAATAGCTTTCTAAACTCTTTTTTTATTATTAAAAAATATAGCAGTTTGAGAGATACTTAGTAGGCGCAGAGCACATGTTGAGCAACTGCTATAAGGAAGATTGTGGTGTTCCTTTGGTGCCCTCTGGTGGGTGTCGAAAGGAAATGCCACTGGTTGGAAAGTAATGGTGATTTCAAGAGAACGTAAGATTCTCTTGCCTCGTTGGCTAACAGCATGAAACTTGATGAGATTTCTACAGATTGAGGTCATATTTAATCCACTATCCTTTGCGCTATTGGTAAGCATCCATAATTTAACTATCACATTTTAAATCACAAGTAGACGATTGGATTGTGGCTCTTTTATGTTTTGGTAGGGGTCTTGATAGAACAATTATTTGGAGTTTCAGACACCCTTTTCCGCTTTAATGTTCCTTTGCATCTTTTAACCAGAAGATGGCCAATGTGCTGTTTTATTTATTAGTGTAAGACCAGGCATTGACAGGACCCATGAATGTTTTGTAGCATACTTTCGCCTTAATTATTATTATTTTTTAGTTTTGTCACGCTTTGGCCTGAAAATGCAAAAAGTGTAAAATAGAATGCAAAATGTAAATTAAGAGTGCCCCAAAATGGGATGAGGAAAGTATGTTAATGCCAGGGATCTGCCAGCCCCTGCCAGTCCAGCTCTGAGTGTTTATAGAGAGCCGCAGCCTGTGTTAACAACAGATTCATATTCGAGTGAATCTGGCAGTCCCGTTTTGGGGGAGGAGCAGTTAGTGGCTGGGAGCCAGGGACTGTCAGGTCTCCAGGGAGTTAGCGGGAGGCCTGGCACCACCCAGCAGACTCGCTCGGAGGGGGAAACGTCAGTTCCGGCGCAGATATCACGTAGGAGGAGAAGGCGGCAATTTAGGATGCCGAGGCTTTGATGTTGGCGCCAAAACAGGAGGGAGGCACTTCCGGATTCTGCTAGTGAGTGAGCAGACATGACAAGACTTAGCTCTGCACTGTAAATAGCTTGGCACTGAATAAAAAGACTTAAAGACAAATGGTTTTGGCGTTTCTATTGAGCAACCGATAAGAGAACTTGACAGTTAAGAACATTAGCGGGTTGAGAAAGATGGACCTATGGTTTTTGCTCAAACCAAATTTTGGGGTTGTTCAATTTCGTGACTCAAGGGGCTACCAGTTCAATTAGATTGTGATCTATAGCACCCTTCAGCGATCTAATCCACCACCCACCCTGACGTTTTGGGCTATAGCTCTCACCATTCCTTTCTGTTGGCTAAGCTGAGACTGATGGGATTTGGAGTCCTACAACATCTGGGGAAAGACTGGTCTGTGACTTGGTCTATCAGCTGCTGAGCTTATTTAAGCAATGTGTGCTATAAATAGACACATCCCTCCAGCCTCCCTCGGGATTTTTTTATATTGATGTTAGCACGCGCTGTCAGATCTGTTGGATAAACAAATTCTGGGTTGCTTACATAAGCCAGCAGGCCTGATGCTCTGCCGGTGGTCCTGGAGACCTTATATATAAGACTTTATTTCTTTGCCATTGACGCCCCTGAAACCTTGACTGTGCCAGTTGGGTCTTTGGTGATATCCTTCATTGTTGATTGTGCTCTAATATGCAGTAAATGTGTCTACGCGGCATGTTACTTCAGAAGCCACAGAGAAATCAGAAATTGATATTTCCCAACTTTGTAAAGAGTCAGGAACAGAATCTTAAGCTGTACTATGGAGACATGGATCCATGGTCAAATGATGAAGGCTTTCATTTAATAAGTTTTTTTTTAAAATGTTTGATATTTCTACAAGAGTACTCAAGGCTGTTTAACATCTAACCATTTCCTCGTTATTAATAGTTTATTAAAGTCTTCACAAACTCCAATAAATGGCTTTCCTGTCATTTTCTCTTCCCTAAAGGAGCCCAGCTCTGTTTTTATAGAAAAGTAACATACGCATTGAGAGATTTCAAAATACTATTGGCGGACAACGGAAGTATCAGAATAGTGATGAGTAAACATAGATCAGAAGGCAGATAGGGAGGATTTCTTTGCCATAAAAATTTAAGACGAGTTATCTAGTGGGCCTCCTTAAAAAGACATTGGCTCGTTAGTATATTATAATATTGCAACTCGGATTCTATGGAATTTATTATAGAAGTTGGCGCCACCACTGAAAGCCCTCCCCCCATACAACAAGGAACCTGCATGCCTAATATACAGAACTTTGAGGACTGCATGGGAGAAGTGATCTGCCAGTTGTGCTCAGCATGGGACATTGAAGATCAAGACTAGCATCGTTAATAGACCCAGAACCTAACTAAAAGCCAATGCATTGAGCAAGATTTGGCTTAATACGCTCTCTCTGGCCACCTCTTAGATTGAGGGTAGCTCAGTTATCAAACTATCTTCAAGAGCCATTCCAAGTAGATTGCACTGAAGTAATAGTAGTAGTGGGACACGGGTGGCGTTGTGGGTTAAACCACAAAGCCTAGAGCTTTGCCGATCAGAAGGTTGGCGGTTCAAATCCCCGCGACAGGATGAGCTCCTGTTGCTTGGTCCTTGCTCCTGCCAACTTAGCACTTCGAAAGCACGTCAAAGTGCAAGTAGATAAATGGTACCGCCCCGGCGGGAAGGTAAACGGCGTTTCTGTGCGCTGCTCTGGTTCGCCAGAAGCGGCTTAGTCATGCTGGCCACAGGACCCGGAAGCTGTACGCCGGCTCCCTCGGCCAGTAAAGCGAGATGAGCACCACAACCCCAGAGTCGTCTGCGACTGGACCTAATGGTCAGGGGTCCCTAATAGTAGTAATATATTTATATGCTTCCCATCTAACTTGGTTTCCCCAGCCACTCTGGGCTGCTTCCAACAAATTATAAAAGCACAGTAAAATGCCAAGCATTAAAAACTTTCCCATACATGGCTGCCTTCAGATGTCTTCTAAAAGTTGTGTAGTCTTTTATCTCCTTGACATCTGATGGGAGGGCGTTCCACAGGGCGGGCGCCACCACCGAGAAGGCCCTCTGCCTGGTTCCCTGTTGCTTCATTTCTCACAGTGAGGGAACCACCAGAAGGCCCTCAGAGCTGGACCTCGGTGTCTGGGCTGAACGATGGAGGGTGAGACGCTCCTTCAGGCATACTGAAGCTGTTTAGAGCTTTAAAGGTCAGCACCAACGCTTTGAATTGTGCTCGGAAACGCACCATGTTGCAGTCTATCCAAGTAGTACTTGAGAGAGATTTCCAGGGTGTTTGCGTCTTTAACCAGCTTGAAATTTCTGTTTTTAGGCAGCTACAGCGAGAATAAAGAAACTGGAAGAAAATGTCGAGGCAGAGAGAGCGGCACATCTGGAATCAAAATTTAATTCTGAAATAATCCAGGTAAATCTGTGACTGCCGTTAGGTGGAGCGGACTAATGCATCCCTAGCTATGTCTCACCTGAATATTTAACACAGTAGTTTTATTAACAAAATTGAGTATTGAGGGCACCCAAGGAAGCATGATAGTTTTATGCTGAGGGTGGCATCACAGAGCTGTCTTTTGCTGCTGTACCAGCTTGGCATCCCAGGTTGGCACAGGGGGCTGTCCCAGTGCCACAGACCACAGATCATGATTTGGGGGTTGTCAGCAGTCTATATTGGGGTGGCCAACTCCTTACAGATTTAAAAACTGGCAGTGATCTATCCCTTTTTTGGGGGGGAGGTTCAGGTCAAAGTTGTTCAGCTTTTTCTAAGGGAGGAAGAAAGCAACGTTTTAAAGGGTTTGGGGGCCAAAAGAGGAACAGCCACTCACCAACAGATCGCTGGGGGGGGGGGGAACAGCCTCACTGAGTATACTCCGTCTTCCAGTCTGCACATAGTGCAACAATGGAGGGTGGGGCGAGGGGGCAGGGCTGGATTCTATTTTACCAACGCTAATGTAAGCATAGCTGCCAACCCTCCCTTTTTTTGCGGGAAACTCCCTTATTCCAATGCCGTTTCCCGCTGCTATCCCGGATTGTTGATATCCCTTAAATTCCCCGGATTTCAAAGGAAGCAGCTCCTCTCCCTCCCTGCCAGCCAGGGAGGCTCCTCAGCTGCGTTGCTCAGCTGCCAATAAGGAGTCTGAGACCGAATGGGGGCGGAGCTTGCATGCCTTGTGCAGCCGGACCCGCACACCCAACCAGACAGACAGCCTACCTGCCGTCTATGCGCTCGCTCTTTCGCTCTCCCGTTTGCGCGCAGCCTCTGGAGCGCAGGGTGGCGAGGCTACTTGGTGCCATAGCAGCGCCCTGGCGGCACCCCTTATTTTCAAATCCGAATGTTTTGGGAAAATCCCTTATTTTCAAATCCGAAAGTTGACAGCTATGTAATGAAAGGGACCCAGCGATCGACCGCGATCTACCAAAACCTCCTGGGGATCTACCAGTATATTGCCATCCACCTGTTGGGCATCCCTGGTCTATATGATTGCACTCGCTTTCTCTCCTCCATTCTCCAGCATAAATTTTCCCTTCTCTTCTCCTGCCAAGTATAATTTGCTGCAAAGTCTCCACTGACATCAGCCATGCTAATGCTAGCAATCATTGCTCCTGATCCAATGCCAGTTTCAAACCCTGATTTCAATTTCCGAATAAAAAAAATAAACACTGGTTACTGCTGACCATGGTTAATGTGAACACAGAACCATGGTTAAGGGCAGGGAAAATTCATTCTAAGTGTATTCAATGGAACGTGTTTGAAAATTCTTTTCTGACCTTCAAACTGTTGACATGAAGATCTCAAGCATCCTGCTCACTCAGGAAGATGGCATGCTCCTGGTTTAACTATTTGCATATTCAGTTGAACACTTGGGCATCACATTTAAACGTAACCAGGGTTTGCTCTTGACCTAACCATGGTTAAGGAATGAATAAGCACACGTGCTCTCGTCTTAAGTGTATTAAAAGCCCATCAGTACTGATACAGTTATTGTCTTCCCTACAAATTAACGTGCTGTAGAGCAACAAAACACAGCCCTCCTTCGAGTGTTGCTTGATGGATTCTTATTATGTTACAGTTAAGAATTCGAGACCTTGAAGGGGCTCTGCAAGTGGAGAAGGCCAGCCAAGCAGAAACGCTTTCTGACTTGGAAATGATCAAAGGCAAATTTAGAGAGGTGGAAAATGCCTATGACAGAGAGAAGCGCAACGCTCACGAGAGCGTCGAAAAACTCAATAGGTAAGTCTCTCATTTCCCGATTCAGAATTTGTATTTATTTGTTGCATTGGACAATGGACTAATCATTCATATTATATAGCACAGAGCTGAGTTCCCCCCTACTTTTAACACAGGTGTTGGGAAACCTTGACCCTCCAGATGTTGCTGAGCTACTACTCCCATCACCCCTGGCCATTGGCCATGCTTGCTAGGACTGATGGGAGTGGTAGTTCAGCAACATCTGGAGGGTCAAAATTTCCTCCTATCGATTTAGCAGGTTAATGTGATGTAGTGGATGTAGATGTGAGACTGTTGAGAGATAACTCTGAGGGAATGCAGCCCTCGATAGGGAAAAGGTTTCCTAGGTATGTGTGAACAGTGATCAGATATTAGCATGAGGGGCATTCAAAGATAATTTTTAAGCCTCACATGTAAAAACATCTGTAATGCTGGCCTCAAAAGCATTCTGGATCCACCATATTTAATAGCAGTCAGTGGAGATGAGTGAGAATTTGTTGGGCCTGGAAATTGTTGTCTTCCATGGTAGCCACTTGATGATAATTAAATTCACATTAAGTGACATTATATTAACCGTAAAAATATTGAGAGTGTTGAAGTCATAGCTGTCAACCCTCCCTTTTTTTGTGGGAAACTCCCTTATTCCAATGCCGTTTACCGCTGCTGTCCCGGATTGTCGATATCCCTTAAATTTCCCGGATTTCAAAGGAAGCAGCTCCTCTCCCTCCCTGCCGGCCAGTGAAGCTCCTCAGCTGCGTTGCTCGGCTGCCAATAAGGAGTCTGAGACCGACTGGGGGCGGAGCTTGCATGCCTTGTGCAGCCAGACCCTCACGCCCAACCAGACAGCCAGCCTGCCTGCCGTCTACGCGCTCGCTCTTTCGCTCACCCTCTGGAGCGCAGGGTGGCGAGGCTACTTGGTGCCGTTGCACCACCCTCGCAGCATCCCTGAGCCGTCTGCCTGTTTGAGAAGGGGCCCCGAGCTCGCTCTGCTTCCCCTCCTCGCGTCACCGTGGACAGGCTTACTTTGCATAGCTGTCAACATTTCCCTTTTTGTGTGGGAAATTCCCTTATTCCGAATAGGATTCCTCGTGAGAAAAGGGAAAGGTTGACAGCTATGTGCTGATCCCTTATTTTCAAATCTGAAAGTTGACAGCTATGGTTGTAAGTCCCACAGGGATGCAATTATGGTGAAGATGTAAGAGAGAGGAGTGGAGCAGAGAGCAAAAGCCAAGGTTCACTATGGCTTACACTCATCATGCTAAACAGGAAAATGGGGAGTCTGGGGTCTTCCAGCTGTTGTTGGGCTATAACTCGCATTCTCCCTGACCATTTCCCATGCTGGCTTGGGCTGCTGGGAGTTGGAGTCCAGCAGTATCTAGAAGGCCACAGGCTCCCTATTTTTGCGCCAAACTGTGGTTTAGTGTGACATCTGAATTGTGTCACCCTGAACACAAAGTTCCACAGACTCGACGTTTCATGATAGTACTAGCAGACATAGTTGAATGGGAGAGGTAACTTTTCTTTCGGTGACCAACCAAAATATAAAGGGGATAACCATGGCTCTACTTGGACATTTAAGGTTGTCAACGTGTCAGTATACTTAATTTTAATTTATAACTGGATTTTTGTTTTCTTGCAAGACGTTCTGATACGGATGCAGCCTTCCTTTCAGGTAGTTCTTAAATGGTTTGGCATCCATTTTATTCCTGTTACACTTTCCCATTCCGATCCTTGGTTTTGACGACCTTTGTGTACATATTTTCACTATTTTCATGCTGTTCCCTGGTTTGAGTCTGCACATTTTCCTTTATCTTCAAACCTGTTGTCATTCATTCCTTAAAATTTTTTCATACTGGTCTGGTGCGAATTAAACCTTACTATTGTAGCAACCGGCTGAGATGAGTATTGTTTTTCAGTGAATGCTGAAAATACCTTCCAGTAGCACCTTAGAGACCAACTAAGTTTGTTCTTGGTATGAGCTTTCGTGTGCATGCACACGAAAGCTCATACCAAGAACAAACTTGGTTGGTCTCTAAGGTGTGCTGAAAATACCTTCTTGTAGCTGACCCGAGAATAATGAAAAATACTTCTCTTAGAACTGTAGCGTTCAGTCTTTGAAATTACAATCTTTTCGGTGGCATGTGTTTTTAGTGCATGTGTAGATATGCACCACAATGAACCTGGTTTGACTATCATTGCTCATTCATGTTCCCTAGACCAGATGGGTGGGAGATCGCCTGCTCTTGATGGGGTTACACTTCCTCTGAATATCTTTTGCTGTCACTCGAGGCTCAGGTGGCCTCAGTGGCCCAGAGTGCCTTCCTTCAGCTTTGGCTGGTGGCCCAGCTACGCCCCTATCTGGACAGGGAGAGCCTAGCTTCTGTTGTCTAAGCTCTGGTAACCTCAAGGTTAGATTACTGCAACGTGTTATACGTAGGGCTGCCTCTGGAGATGGTTCAGAAACTTCAACTAGTGCAGAATTCAGTGGCCAGGTTGCTCAAGACGGTTTGAGCATATTACACCGATCCTGGTCCGACTGTACTGCCTACCAATTAGTTTCTGGGCCCAAGTCAGAGTGTTGATTTTGACCTATAAAGCCTTAAATGGCTCAGGACTGCAATACCTCAAGGGCAGCCTCTTTCCATATGAACCTACCCAGACCCTGAGATCATCTTCTGAGGCCCTCCTTTGTGTGCCTCCTCCTCGAGAGGTCCAGAAGGTCTCGCAACGCGAGAACGGGGCCTTCTCTGCAGTGGCTCCCCATGTGGAATGCTCTCGCCAGGGAAGTTGGCTGGTGCCTTCATTGTACACCTTTAGACGCCAGGCAAAAACATTCCTTTTTAACCAGGCCTTTGGTTGACTTGATTGACATCCTATGCCCTTTTAAAATGTGGGGTGTTTTTTTGGGGGGGGTTATTGGGTTGTTTTTATTTTGATTATATATTTTGAGGTTTTATATTTTGATTTTGTTCAGTGAACCTCCCTGAGACCTCTGGGTATAGGGTGGTATATAAATTCAATTATTATTATTATTATTATTATTATTATTATTATTATTTCAGTGTTATGGAAATTTCCAGGTTAATTGAATGGCAATATATTACATCCATGTCATATAAATTGTCTCGCTTTATTGGCTGAGAGCCGGCATACAGCTTCCGGGTCATGTGGCCAGCATGACAAAGCCGCTTCTGGCGAACCAGAGCAGCGCACGGAAACGCCATTTACCTTCCCGTCAGAGCGGTACCTATTTATCTACTTGCACTTTGACGTGCTTTTGAACTGCTAGGTTGGCAGGAGCTGGGCCCGACCAATAGGAGCTCACCCCGTTGCAGGGATTTGAACCGCCAACCTTCTGATCAGCAAGCCCTAGGCTCTGTGGTTTAACCCACAGCACCACCTGGGTCCCACAAACCACAATATTGTTTAGGACTGCAGCATATCAGACACTTTTAGCTCTTCATCAATTTTTTTTCTGATTTTCTTCAGCTTTGTTGCTGGTGTTTTTTTTTAGTAAAACTACTAAATTCATAAAACATACGGCAGAGTCGAATATTAGTTGTTTAAAGTGTTTCTGAAAATTCTGTTCCGTCTTTCAGCCTGGAAAGGCAGTACGTCTCCATAAACAAGCAGCTAAACGACGAGCTGGAAGAAAAGAAGAAAGCAATTACAGAACTCTCCGAGAGACTCCAGGATAATGAAAAAAGTTACAAAAAATTAGAGGATGAACTTGTATTGGTAAGGAGCCCTGGGGCATTTACTTTATTGGTCCAAACGATGCTATAGATGTTGCTATGTGCGCGCATTGGTGTTGTCACGCATGCTCGGGACGGAGGCTGAAAAATGGAAGGCCTGCGGGTGGTTTGGTGAACATGACAGCTCATGGATGTTTCGCTCAGAAGGATGGCGGTTTCAGGGAGTTGCATGCAGCTTTCGTTCTTGCATTGCACAACCGAAAACAGATATGCAGCCGCTGGGTTGCTTTCAGTACCAAGAGCCATTTAGCAGGCATCACCTTTTACTGGGGTTCCTCTGAAACCTTTAAATATCTGTGTTTCTCAAATCACTTGCGCAACTCAAGCAGATTCCGTTTCATGGGAAAATACTAGCATTGCGCGTTGTAATGAAGTCTTGCTCTGAATTTTCCACATCCGATATATTTTGAACAAAGCAATAGGTGTTTCTTTATGAACTCAGCTGTTTAAAGTTGCATTTTACGTAACATCTCTCACCCCGCCCCCCCCCAAAATAATGCCTGCCTAAATTGGAACGTGGCTGTCATGAAGTTTGTGCCATGTTTGCTATGTGCATTTTGAACAAGCTGGGGAGGGGGGAACGTACAGTCGCACCTTAGTTTCTCGAACGCCTTGTGACTCGAAGGTTTTGGCTCCCGAACGCCGCAAACCCGGAAGTGAGTGTTCCGGTTTGCGAACGTTTTTGGGAAGTCAAACGTCCGGTGTGGCTTCAAATTAAGTGCGGGAAGCTCCTGCAGCCAATCGGAAGCCGTGCCTTGGTTTCCGGGCGTTGAATGGACTTCCGGAACGGATTCCGTTCGAGATTGTACGTGGTTTAATTTTGGCTTGCCATTGACATTGATCACAGTTTTGGTCGGTATGAAATGACACAAGAGGTTATGGTTTAGCACAGGGGGCACCAGCTCATGGGGAGTGAACTGTTTTGCTCCTCCCCATATTTTTTGGGAGGGGAGCAGCTCTCACCCCAATGTTGAGGGGGTAGAGGAGGCTGAGTGTGGAGCTGAGTGTGTCCAGGCTCCAGCGGCCGGCTCCTCCTCCTGCGGCTCCGGGAGGAGGAGGAGGAGGAGGAATGCCGGAATATGCAGCCGTCCCATAAGAGTATCAAGCCTGCAACCATTATCAGCACCATGCTCTAACCAACTGAGCTATCCAGACTGACTTAAAAGAGCACATTTGCCATCTCCAGGTCTTCATCCGATGACAAACTGTAGATAAGCTTGTTGTGATTTTTGTCCAAGCTGAGCGCCACCAGCTGCAGCGAGGACTGGTTTCACTTTTGCCTGTCTCACTGAACCGTGAGAAAGTTGCCTTATCATTTCCTGCATGGAATGTTTATGTATTACTGTACTGTTGTAATCCGAGCCCTTGGGCTCACGCTCTCTTCTGGCTAGTCCTCAAACTGGAAGGATGGCATAATGGCAGCTACGTCTTTAACGGGCTGGCAGCAGAGAATCTCTCTGCACTTTTCCTACAATAAATTAGTTTAGCCTTAATGAATGGCTTGTGTGTGTTGTTCTTCATGCTGGGAACAATCACATATGACAGCGCCACCGGACTCTGTAGCCGGGGATGTGCGCACACGGCTTTGCTCTGGCTTTGGGGCAGTCTCACAAACTGCCCCAGGCGGGGTGAATGCTAACAAAGCTTCACCCATTTTACAAAAACCAGTTACAGTGGTACCTAGGTTTGCATACGTCTTGGTTTGCATACATTTTGGATTACAAACATGTCAAACCCGGAAGTGCGTGTCCCGGTTTGCAACCTTTTTTTGGATTACAACCCATATTTTTTGGATTATGAACAATTTTTTGGGGGGAGGCCCTATTGGCGAAAGCGTGCCTTGGGTTACAACCTGTTTTGGTTTACAAATGGAACTCCGGAACGGATTATGGTTGCAAACCAAGGCACCACTACATTTCACTTTTGCCGCTCGCTGTTCTGCATTGACAATAAAGTTTATTTAAGGGTGTGTGGGTTTGTTTTTTTAAAAGAAAACTTTTTTTGCTTTCCCTTAGTACATGTTGGGGGAGGGAGTGGGGGAGAGGTTCAGGTTAAAGAAAGTTTAAACCGAACAATAAAGCTCGAGCGGATTAGAATGGGGTGCGTGGAGAGGTTTAAGTGCCCCTTCTCTGCTCCGAGAACCTTCTGTGGATCAAAACGTATTAGGGGCTCTCTTGCTATTTTATCTGCCCAAGCTGGTATTAAACCTATCTGTGGTCTCACTCACTGACCATAATTTGGACATTCTCCGAGGAATACTTACTCCTTAGCTTCTTGTAGACTATTAAGTGTGGAAGCAATTTAAATTCGCACACTTTTAAGACCAGTGGGGGACCGTTGCAATTATCTAGTCTGACCTCATGTGCACATAGGGTATGGAATTCATCCTGGTTGGATTAAAGCATATCTTTCAGAGAGATTTCTTATTTCAATTTAGAAACTCCATATAGCAATGGATTGATTACGTTATGTGTTAGGTGCTTCCCTGTGTAATTATCCACAGTGCTTGAAAGTTAAATCTCTCTCCGCTAGTTTTTAACTTTTGGTTCTGGGCATTTGAAGAGTCTTCACTGTCTTTTGTCTGGGTTTCTAAGGCCTGGTACAGATACTATATCACACTTAATCGTAGTTGTGCAGTCCAATTGGTCCTTGGGTTTTGTTTTAAGGAACATTCTCACATTTCCTTTAGAAATAACCCCGGCTGGCCTCAACTGTGATTAAAATTTATGTTTCTTCTTATCTTAATTAACAGTAAACTTTGACAAAGCCTGGTTAATCATGTTAATTGGGATGGTTGCTGCCACTGTAATCCTGTTTTAAGGCAGGTGTGAAGAACTGAGTTTGGGATGATTATGGCATTTTGTTTCCACATCAGTTTGAGAATTTGAAAAATCCTCTCAAAATAAGTACTACAGTACATATTCTCAGATTATTATTTTTACAATTTTTAAATGAGTATCCCCCCACAAAACTAAGCCTTATGATGAGCTGTTGAAGGAGGTAGGTATGCTTAGTTTGGAAAAGAGGAGACTGAGAGGAGATATGAGAGCCATTTTCAGATATCTCAATGGTTGTCACATGGAAGATGGAGTAAGTTTGTTTTCTCCTGCTCTGGTGGGAAGAACTCGAACCCATGGCTTCAAGTGACAAGAAAGGAGATTACTACTAAACATCAGGAAGAACTTTCTGACAGGAAGAGCTTTTGGATGGTGGGACAGTCTCCCTCAGGAGGTGGGGGACTCTCCTTCCTTGGAGGTTTTGAAGCAGAGGATGGATGGCCACCTGTCAGGGATGCTTTAGTTGAGTTTCCTGCGTTGCAGAGTGTTGGACTAGATGACCCTTGGGGTCCCTTTACAGCTCCTTCAACCGCTCCTCATAAGGCATGGTTTCCAGATCCTTGATCCTCATGGTTTCCCTCCTCTGCACACCTTCCAGCTTGTTGACACCCTTCGTAAGTTGTGGTGCCCAGAATTGGACAATGGTGTGGCCTGACGAAGGCAGAAGAGTGGCACTATTGCTTCCCTTCCCTTAACTGTCGAGGCAGCTACCAACTCTAGAGGGTTGTCCTGCAAGCTGCGTTCCTCATGGCTGGCTTAGCACAATATTAGAAGTGACAGCAGGGCAGGGGGGGTGATTACCTCATACAACACGGGTTTTTTGCACAACTCTTGCTGTTTCTTGTTGCATCACTTGCGTTTATCCTGATAGTTCCCAGATTGCTGTTCGGACTAGTTGGGGGATCAGCAGTTGGAATTGGCGCAGTCCCCAGGCAGCCTCCAGATCATATATGGGCAGATTCATGCGCAATGACATATTAAAAACCTTCCATCTGGAAGAACTCTTAAGTTCCTTTCTCATTATACCTTCTTTCCAAAGGGTCTTCCAATCTGTGAACGTATCATGGGTTCTTTGGCCTTTTTAGCAGAGTAGATCTGCTAGGTCTACTCAGCCCCAAGGGAAAAGAAAATCCTGTTGTGAGTTTGACACTGGAGGGATGGTTAGCGAAGTGGAAGTTTTCAGAGTTGTCAAATTTGGGCAAAACACAATTTTTAGGATGATGGGACCTAACGAACACAAAGTGGTAATTCGTGAAACTATTGGCTATGCTGATTGGGGCTGATGAGACTTGGAGTTTCAACAGACATTGGAGCCACAGGTTTCCTGCCGATGGGGTAATTTTTCCGTTTATTCAGTCCCAAGTTACAAAATTCACAAATGAGCTTTATTTCTCTCTCTTGTGTTCCTTAAAAAGATGAGCCCTCATTATAAATTTTACACAGAATGCAAGTTGTGCTCAGTTGGAGTTGCATCTCTCTCTCTCTCTCTCTCTCTCTCTCTCTCTTTCTCCCTCTCCCTCTTTTTTTGGGTTATGATGATATTCTCTAGCTAGCTAATTTGTATGTATCCGTAGAAAGAGGAAGCTGAAAAATATACTTTGTACTATTATGAAAAATTAAAATCCCCTAGTGGAGCTTTGACACATTATATTTTAAAACTCATTTGTTCATGCTGAGGTCGTTGTCTTGCAGTTTTCCAGTAGTGGAACAGGGAGGGACGAAGGATCTTGAGACACTTGTAACACACACTTTCTGTGTGTGTGTGTGTGTGCGCCTGTGTGTTTAAAATAACCTTTCCTTTCTTATTTTTCACTAGTCACATGCAAGTAGGTAGTTTCCCGTTGCTTTCTAAAGCAATGTGTTTTAGTTGTGCATAAAACTCATTAAAGCTTCCAGCTTTAATCAACATAAAGGCAAATAACGAAAGCTGTGATTGCAGACTGTGGTTTGGGAGTTCTCCGAGCACCTCTTGAGCACTTGTTATTTTGTGCGAGGAAGAAATGCCATAACAGCATGCACCAGGCCTTCCTTGAATTGCCCAAACAGCTAGGGAAAAAAAATAAGAAGGAAAAAGAGAGGTCTGATTTCCCTTCTTTATTTTCTCATCATACCTGATGGACCTGCTGTGCCCGGCTAATTTAGCCACCCTGAAAGATGAAAATACACCAGAAGAATGAAGCATATATTTAAAAACTAATAATTTTAGGAAGTGGGAGTGGAGCTGATGAGGAGCATTTTTGTGGTAGGCAGGGAATCAGGAGCTGGTTGGCTAAACCAGGAATTCTTCTTTGGCTCAGATTTTCAATATGGGGTGGAGAATAACATTGGGGCTTTGAAAGTTTGTATCTCCTTTGAGGTGGGTTCTTTTTATTTTATGAGCTCCCAAGAGTGATAAATGAGCCGCCAAGTATAAAAGTCTGAGCTCACAAAACCTTGTCAGCATCTATAGTTTTAGGTGACCAAGCACCTAGAAGGGGAAAGTCCTGGCAGGGTTGGAACCAGGGTCAGGGTGGATTAGTGCACCAAGAAAGTCTAGGCTGAGCTAAGCAAGTGGATCTGTGTTGGAGTTAGCAGGGGAGGTTGTTAACAACAACAACAACAACAACAACAACAACAACAACAACAACAACGTTACTTATATGCTACCCATCTGACTGGGTTGTCCCAGCCAACAACAACAACAACAACAACAACAACAACAACAACGTTACTTATATGCTACCCATCTGACTGGGTTGTCCCAGCCATTCTGGGCGGCTTCCAACAAAATGTTAAAAATGTGATAAAACATAAAGCATTAAAAACTTCCCTAAACAGGGCTGCCTTCAGATGTCTTCTAAAAGTCAGATAGTTATTTATCTCCTTGACATCTGAAGGGAGGGTGTCCCACAGTGCGGACGCCACTACCGAAAAGGCCCTCTGCCTGGACCTCCGTGTCCGGGCTGAACGATGGGGGGTGGAGGTGTTCCTTCAGGTATACAGGGCCAAGACCGTTTAAGGCTCTAAAGGTCAGCATCACCAGGTCAGGTTCAAAGTGTAGGCAGGTGAGATTGCAGACAAGAGTCCGTGATCTGAACGGAAGTATCCAACTAGAATAAGGGCTGGAATGAGGATTCTAGGAAGCAGCAGATAGAGGCACAGGGTAGTGGGTAGGAAGGCTGGAAGATTGGGGTGGCTGCAGTTAGAGATTAAAGCAGGGCTAGGCAACTTGGTGCCCTCTGGTCGTTTTGGAGCGACAGCTGTCAGGGTTGCACCAGATGAGCAGGAGTGGTGGCAAGCCCCCCCAGGCGAAGCGGCAACCATGGAAGAGTCTGGAGAAATGGAGGGATTCTTACCTGAAGAAGACTGGTGGTAACACTCCTCAGAAGAGGAAGAAGCAGATAGAGAAGAGGGAAGGCCAGAACAGGAGGAGGAAGAAGTTGAGCCAGAATCAGGCCCTTGTGAGGAGAGGAGCCGGAGGGCCCCCTCCCCTCCTCCCACCTCAGCTGTAGAACGTAGAGCTGAGAAACGGAGGGGGCAATTGGAGGCAGTTGCAGTTCGTAAAAGGCGTGGTGATGAGCTGGCTATTTAAGGAAGGCCGGCTGCTTCCCTCACCAGCACCTGCAACTGCTGTGCTGAAGGACGTGGTTGTGCCTGCTCATCCTGCTCCTGATCCCGTGTACTTGACTTCGGCTGGTTCCTGACTCAGACTGCTCCTGACTGCGGCTTCTCTTGACCCCGGTACTGATACCTGACTTAGGCTGTTCCTGACTCAGTCCGTTAAACCAAGGCTCTGGCTGCATCTGGCGGCTGGCTTCGGCACGCCATCCTGTTGGCGCCATAACAACAGCTCTCATCACCGGCCGAGTGAGCAGCGGGGGTCCCCGAGCAGGCGATGGGGGTCCATGGGCCGGTTAAACGACCCCATGGGCTCGTGGCCCATGGGCTAAGTTGCCGACCCCTGTCCTAAGGAAAAGCAGGACATTCTGGGATCATTCCGAGACGACTTCTGCAAATCTGGGACTGTCCCTGGAGAATAGGGACACTTGGAGGGTCTGCTGCTGTTGCAAATGGCGTGATAGCATCCATCTCTATTATTGTAGCTGCTAGGGAAAGTGTCGTTTCAGTCGTGCATCCCTGGCAGCCACCAACGCAGAAGGGGCTAACAGCTCGTAGCATGCTTCACACAAACCGTTCCCTCGATGATTATGTACCTGCACAGGTGATAACTGGTGTGTGGAAGGAATGCAGCTGTGTAGAAAATTGGTATGGCTGAGTAGAGACTGGTAGATTTCAGGAGAGCTTTTTAAGCCCTCTGGGTGAATAAAGTAGTAAACAACTCGGCAAGTTAACATTTTGTAAATAGCTCTCTGTAAGCATCTCTGTCATATGACCCTCTGAATGCTGTAAGTTAGCTGTTTTCGGCAACAAAAGGCTCTCTGTGGTGCCACCAAGTGGTTCCAGGATAGCATAGGTGTTACTGCCACTCAAATTAAATCTACGGTATGTACACCGAAGGAGAGGCAATGTGTTTTATTCTGTATTCTATTTTCATGCAGCATGTCATGTCTCTTTGAATGCATTGGGAAAATATTTCTGATCGATCTCTCACTTACACACACACACACATGAAATTATTTTATTTTATATTCTTTATTGAAAGATAAAAAGTACATAATTACAAGTGCGCAGAGTAAGAAAAGACAAAAAAAGGGGGGGGGGAATCGTAAGCATGTAAAAACAAAACGGAACAACAAAAAAATTGTAGACATTGCCAAAAAATATGTTATTGTAGTTAACCAGACCTTAACCTTATACGGTATTTACAAAAATAAATTCCAAATATCGCTGAATTTGCCCATGGCAAGTCTACGTTTGTACGCAAATTGTTCGTGTGTAGCGAGTTTGTACATATCTTTAATCCAATCATTAAAGGGAGCCTGTCTTTTTGCCGTGGTGAGGGCACAAAAAGTCTGTTCATATTGCCCCTTTGTTAGAGTCCATGTATGGGTAAATAATTCAAAAGGATATTTCCCCCTGCAAATTTAAGACCATTCCGTACAGTTGTGTTGATCATCTCTATTAACTTCTGCCAAAAATGTATCAATATAGGACATTGTACAAACATATGTCACACAATTATCAAATTATATCCTCATATTGGAGAGGCTTAAAGCTTTTTATAACATGTTTAACACTGTAGAAGTGTTGTTTTTAATTGCTCAGTAAAATTAAGCTAACGTGCAACAGAATCTGTTGTAAATAGCACATTTAGTTTGGGTGTTTAAGCTATAAAGTCTGTTACTGCAAGATTGCTCTGTCTTTTTGCACAATTAATTATTCCTTTATCGTAACCATAGCCATCTGCAGGTGCAGCTGGTTGCTGACAAAATTTGTCCAGGAACTCCAGAGATGGGAGGTGTACAAAATGCGGAGCACGGGTGAGGAACCTATGGCTCTCCAGATGTTGCCGGGCTACAACTCCCATTATCATTGATAATTGGCTATGGGGCTGGTTTGCAGTCCAGTTGGAATTGGAATTGTAGTCCAACAGCATCTGGAAGGCCACAGGTTCCCCATTTCTGATAGACAGGTAGGAAGATAAAGGTAAAGGTACCCCTGACCGTTAGGTCCAGTCGTGGACAACTCTGGGGTTGTGGCGCTCATCTCGCTTTACTGGCCGAGGGAGCCGGCGTACAGCTTCCAGGTCGTGTGGCCAGCATGACTAAGCCGCTTCTGGCGAACCAGAGCAGCGCACGGAAACGCCGTTTACCTTCCCGCTGGAGCGGTACCTATTTATCTACTTGCACTTTGACGTGCTTTTGAACTGCTAGGTGGGCAGGAACTGGGACCGAAAAACGGGAGCTCACCCCGTCGCGGGGATTCGAACCGCCGACCTTCTGATCGGCTTTGCACCAAATAGGTCTGCTAGTCTTTAGGACCGTCTCTTGGGAGGGTATCCCAGATCTGAAAAAGCCATGTCTTGGGCCCCCACCCATCACAATTCCAATAGTAGGGAGACCTGCAGGGCTGCTTTGGAGCAGAGTTCTTAATAGGCTCACAATTCACAAATGAATATAATTCCTACGCATTGGAGAAGTTCCCTGGTTATGCAGAAACTACAGAAAAGGAAGAATGGATACAAAAACTTGCGGAATATGCAGAAATGGCAGAACTTACCGGAAGAATAAGAAATCGAGGTAACAAAACTTTTAATAAAAGAATGGAAATGGTTTATTGAATATATATAGATAAATTGCAAACGGATAAGAACATTGGCAGGATTATTGTAATAACCTGCAGTTTCATAAGAGTATATATTTAAAGTAGATAATTAAAAGATCAAATTAAATGAATTTGGATATGCAGAAAATATTAAAAATAAATGTAAGGAACTTGGAAATGTTAAAATGATGGTAAAATTAATGAAATGTATAAATTTGAAAAGTATAAAAAACTCTTTAAAAAAACCCATAAGTGACCCTGTTTCACTTCCAAATAACTTGGTGTGGGGACCCACCCACCCCAGTCTGATATCGGATGAAAATGGGGTGATGGTGAGTTAGCAACAATCTCATGGTTTGGTGCAGCTCGGTTGTTTTCATTTGCTTTTGTTTTCAGTGTTCTGGAAATGATTGGGTTTTTCCTTTCCTTCCATTTTGTACATTATTACAGGAATATTGACCATTGTACCTATTAGAAGAGGGACGCAGGTGGCGCTGTGGTCTAAACCACTGAGCCTCTTGGGCTTGCCAATAGGAAGGTCGGCAGTTCGAATCCCTGCAATGGAGTGAGCTCCCATTGCTCTGTCCCTGCTCCTGGTCACCTAGCAGTTTGAAAGCATGCCAGTGCAAGTAGATAAATAGGTACCGCTGTTGCAGGAGGTAAACAGCGTTTCCGTGTGCTGCTCTGGTTCGCCAGAAGCGGCTTAGTCATGCAGGCCACGTGACCCGGAACAACTGTCTGTGGACAAACGCTGGCTCCCTCGGCCACTAAAGCGAGATGAGCGCCACAACCCCAGAGTCGTCCGCGACTGGACTTAACTGTCAGGGGTCCCTTTACCTTTACCTATTAGAAGCTCCACCAATCTGTTGTTTTGCTGAAAGTCGCTCCTGCTGCACTTGGCGACCTTTTGCTAAAACGTGTCGCCATATTTTTCTTCTACTGTTTTAGAACAGGACAAGACGTTTTGAAAAGCATAACCCTCAGCGATTCCAGTTGGGAAATAAATGACTTTTTAAGTGGGTGGCAAGCAAGACGTTTTAACGAGCTACTGACTTTGAAAGTCACTTTGCAACAGAATGAGGATCACCCAGGGAAACTTTATAGTACAATAAGGATCACCAACAGAGCGTTTATGGAAATGGCCTCCCTTTTTTGTTGTGCTGCATTTCCTTACGGAGAGCCTGTGATGGCTAGAAAGAAGAGGGATGCACTGGGACTGATGCTGCTCTCTGTCTGCTCAGTTTTTGCAGCTACGTGACTATTCAGCACTTGAAACTGGTACACGTGGCCTTAAAACTAGCGAGGCCTTTTTTGGAAATAGCTCTGCAGCTGAAACTAAGCCTCGCTTAAACCAGTACACAAATAATATTAAATCTGGAAAATATAGTTTAACTCGTTTGTCCTCAGCAGTATTTTAAAATGTTAGGCGGTTATTCTGGGGAGCTGGAATAGGGGGGGAAGCATATGGACAGGACAACTTCAATGAAAGATTTACATGCTGAACATGAATCTTGTGTTTTTGGCTGGCAGGTACTTGGGTTGAGCTGTTGCGTTATGCCATCTTCATGCCAGCACTATGCCAAAGAGCTAAGATCCAGCATAAATCTTAACATATATAAATAAGATACCATAGGCTGTGAGCTATTGCTGTTTTCTTTTCTTTTTTTAAAAAAATAGAATATTATAATTACACAAATACGTTTCATTGAAGGATGTGCTCGCTTTCAATTCAGGCTGCAGTTCTTTGCTTGCTTACTTGAGAGTAAGGCCCATTGAACGCAGTAGGAATTACTTTCAGCCCTTACCATTGGGCAACCGCTTCAAACTGTGGCGAGTGGCAGCTACATGTAGAATGAAACTGCTGTGTGGACCTCATATGTTAGCTTGCTACTGTTGGGTAAGGTAAAGGTAAAGGACCCCTGGGCAGTTAAGTCCAGTCAAAGGTGACTATGGGGTTGTGGCGCTCATCTCGCTTTCAGGCTGAGGGAGCTGGCGTTTGTCCACAGACAGCTTTCCACGTCATGTGGCCAGCAGGACTAAGCCGCTTCTGGCGCAACGGGACACCGTGACGAAAACCAGAGCGCACGGAAACGCTGTTTACCTTCCTGCTGCAGTGGTACCTATTTATCTACTTGCACTGGTGTGCTTTTGAACTGCTAGTATGGCAGGAGCTGGGGGAGACCAACGGGAGCTCACCCCGTTGCGGGGATTTGAACCGCCAACTTTCTGATCTGCAAGCCCAAGAGGCTCAGTGGTTTAGACCACAACTGTTGGGTGCTGGGGAGGCAGCCAACGTAACGTAAGATTCAGCTACTGCCCAGTTATTGTCACTATGTCAAATTTCAAGCAGCATCCTCTTGTCTTCCTCAGGCAGCAAAATAATCTTTGGCCAGCCCTAACCACCTTTCCCCCCAAGAGCGGCATGCATGAATTCTGCCCATCTATCTCATTTTATCCTTTCCACGGACATGTGGGCAGGTTGGACTGTGGAAGAGAAGTTAGTCCTGTGGACCCAGAGAGCTGATTCATAGCTGCTGACCTGAAGCTGGTTTAGTGCGTTCAAAGTCAAACTTCCCAACCTCTTAACCAGATTGGTTTTCTTCTATTCTGACATATTTCAGAATAGTCACGCATAGGATGGGGGATAAATTTCAAACGCACGTCTTATCTACTCAAATAAAGAATTCTTGGTTGTTTCCAAAAAAAAATTGCAACCATGCCCTTGCTGATTACTATCGTGGGTTACGTACAGGTCACCGATCGAAGGGTGAATGAGTAAATGGGAGGCATCAGTCTCATAATTGTTTACATGATGGCTGGTTCCCCAGATATTGCTAGGGATGGTTAACTCCATTTCACCATTTGGCTAAATCCGTGGAACATGTAAGGAAACGCAGGACGAAGTGAGCTCAGAGGCTCACTTGTATCCCACCCTTTCTCTGGTTAATTAGTTTTGCCTTCTAATTTTGTCTTCAGAACAACTGTAGGAAGTAAGTTAGTCTGGGAGTGATTTGCACAAGACTGCCAAGCGACTGAGGGATGATGATTCATTCATTCATTCATTCATTGAGAGCCAGTGTGGTGTAGTGGTTAAGAGCGGTGGACTTGTAATCTGGTGAACCGGGTTCGATTCCCCACTCCTCCACATGCAGCTGCTGGGTGACCTTGGGCTAGTCACACTTCTCTCTGAAGTCTCTCAGCCCCACTCACCTCACAGAGTGTTTGTTGTGGGGGAGGAAGGGAATGGAGAATGTTAGCCGCTTTGAGACTCCTTCGGGTAGTGATAAAGCGGGATATCAAATCCAAACTCTTCTTCTTCTTCTTCTTCTTCTTCTTCTTGGTAGCAGGGATGGCTGCCATATTTATACGCAAGTGTATCTGATGGGAAGAAGGGGTGCAGCTCTCCACACATGAAGAAAGACATGCTCAAGGACATGGTGGCTGATCACAGCTGCCTCCCAGCAGTGCCCCAGAGGATTGGAGACGCACTCCTCTCTTTTTCCATTTGTGTTTTCCATGGAGCTTCCAGACATAGATACAGCAAATACTCTTGCCACTAATTCGAGCATGGATTTCTCACATTCACTGCTAACCTCTGTAGCACACTGGCTCTCAAGAACATCATATCTTACTTGGGTCATTTGTTGATGAAGGATAAGCAGAATCGGTGATGCTTTTAGCCTGTTGTGTGTTCTCTTAAATTTGAAATTGAGCGAATGTGGCTCAATTGTGGCCTCCCCAAGTCAACCATATGGCCCATCAACAGCTCCTGATCATGTAATCGGGTTCATAGCTGGTAAAGTGGAATGATAGGATTGTTGTCTATGATGTCTATGACAACTACCAGTATATGTAAAAAAAAAAAATTTGTCGCATTTTTATCTCACCCACCCTTAGGAGCCCAGAGCAGGCTCTCGAAATCAGCATCTGATAGGCTTTGCTAAAAGATGGTACTCTGGTGAGGTCATAGAAGCCAACTTCTAGGGGCTGATGTCCCTTCACACCCCCTATTAAATATCTGAGGTGGCCAACCCCCTCCCCCAAGTTGATGGGCATTGCCATTCAAATGGTGTGCGCACACTACGTCATATGATCGATTAAGTGGGGCAGGGCTAACCTGCAATGGCTTTCTTCATTGTTGGAGGCAGTAGACCTATGAATACAAGCTGCTGGGGGAGCACTGTTGCATTCATGTTCTGCTTGTGTGCTTCCCAGATTGAGGTTGAATCCTGACAAGACAGAATTACTGTTTTGGGGGGATGGGGAGGGCGGGTGTGGAGGACTCCCTGGTCCTGAATGGGGTAACTGTGCCTCTGAAGGACCAGGTGCGCAGCCTGGGAGTCATTTTGCACTCGCTGCTGTCCAGGGAGGCGCAGGTCAATTCTGTGTCCAAGGCAGCTGTCTACCAGCTCCATCTGGTATGCAGGATGTGACCTTAACCTGCCCGCAGACTGTCTTGCCAGAGTGGTGCATGCTCTGGTTATCTTCCGCTTGGACTACTGCAATGCGCTCTACATGGGGCTACCTTTGAAGGTGACCTGGAAACTACAACTAATCCAGAATGCGGCAGCTAGACTGCAGACTGGGAGCGGCCGCCGAGACCACATAACACTGGTCTTGAAAAACCTACATTGGCTCCCAGTACGTTTCCGAGCACCATTCAAAGTGTTGGTGCTGACCTTTAAAGCACTAAACGGCCTTGGCCCAGTATACTTGGAGTGTCTCAACCCCCATGGTTCAACCCGGACACTGAGGTCCAGCTCTGAGGGTCTTCTGGCGGTTCCCGCACTGCAAGAAGCCAAGTTACAGGGAACCAGGCAGAGGGCCTTCTTGGTAGTGGCACCTGCCCTGTGGAACGCCCTCCCACCAGATTTCAAGGAAATAAACAACTATCTGACTTTCAGGAGGCATGTGAAGGCAGCCCTGTTTAGGGAAGCTTTTAATATTTGTTGAATTTTTGTATTTTAATATATTTTGCTAGAAGCCACCCAGAGTGGCTGAGGAAACCCAGCCAGATGGGTGGGGTACAGTCGTACCTCTGGTTACGATAGGCTCAGGTTGCGTTCGTCACGGGATACGAACGTGCCGAACCCAGAAGTACCGGAACGCATGCGCAGACGTGCAAAATGACATCATGTGCAGAAGTTCCGAATTGCCCGGTGAGCATGCGCAGATTCGGCGCTTCAGGATACGAGCTTTTCATGTTGCGAACAGGGCTCCGGAACGGATCCCGTTCGCAACCAGAGGTACCACTGTATAAATAATAAATTATTATTATTATTATTGTTTATTCCCATAGGCATCTGGTTGGCCACTTTGCCCACATTCAATAGAGCTGCTCTTATGGTCTCGTTCTCAGCACTCAAACCACAGTATTACCCTGGCCGCCTTCTTGAGCCAAAGGAAAGTCGTTGATTTCAGACGGCTGGTGTGGGGAGCGTTGGCCTTACCTGAAGAGTATTTCTTCAGCTGAGACATGAGCTCCGCCAGCACTCAATGGCAGGGTTGCTAAATTGCTTCAAAGGAATTTAGGGGAGAGAACTTCCTACAGGCATGATATTACCAAGGATCTTGATTGGGAATTTGGATAGCAGCACCCTCTATCATTGCACAGACAAAAGCCATAGAATCATAAGAGTTGGAAGGGAGGAAATAAGGAAAGTCTTGTGAAGTGGCGGGTTAGAAATACACATCAAAGATTACTAGCCTTGCCTAATGACAGGCTGTGTACTACAAGCTGTCAGTGAGAAGGGCCTTCTTGGTAGTGGCACCCGCCCTGTGGAACGCCTTCCCTCCAGATGTCAAAGAGAAAAACAACTACCAGACCTTTAGAAGACATCTGAAGGCAGCCCTGTTTAGGGAGGCTTTTAATGTTTAATCGATTATTGCATTTTAATGTTCTGTTGGAAGCCGCCCAGAGTGGCTGGGGAGGCCTGGCCAGATGGGCAGTGTATAAATAATAATAATTAATAATAATAATAATTATTATTATTATTTATTAGTGTTTTCTGTGTGTGCATTTTACATAGATGTGCACATGGGGCTTAGGAGCATGGGAAACTGCCGCCTGTAAGATCAGACTATTTGCCCATTTAGTCCAGGACTGTCTGACAAGCAGATTTCTTGCCCATGACCTGGCTACCTGTTCCCTTTAACTGGAGATGTGAGTGGTTGGACCCGGGATCTTTTGCAAGCAGACCATGGAGTCTTCTGCTGAGCTATGGTTTGTTCCTAACAAATAGATACCGTATTTTTCGCTCCATAACGCGCAATTTTTTCCTCCAAAAAAGGAAGGGGAAAAGTCTGTGCGCGTTATGGAGCGAAGGCATGCCTTCCTCCGTCGCCCCCGCCAGCGGTGGAGGAGCGGAGGACGAGAAAGCAGCCCGAATTCGGGCTGCTTTCCCTTCCTCCGTCGTCCCCGCCAGCGGGGGAGGAGCGGAGGACGAGAAAGCAGCCCGAATTCGGGCTGCTTTCCCTTCCTCCGTCGCCCCCGCCAGCATGGGAGGAGCGGAGGATGAGAAAGCAGCCCGAAATCGGGCTGCTTTCCCTTCCTCCGCCGCCCCCGCCAGCGGGGGAGGAGCGGAGGACGAGAAAGCAGCCCGAATTCGGGCTGCTTTCCCTTCCTCCGTCGTCCCCGCCAGCATGGGAGGAGCGGAGGACGAGAAAGCAGCCCGAATTCGGGCTGCTTTCCCTTCCTCCGTCAACACGGGCGCGGAGGGGTGGAGGGGAAAGGAACGTTCCGTTCGTTTCCCCCTCCACCCCTCTGCGCCCTTTCTCCACAACCCCGCGCCCAGCGCCGAACCTGGGATCGGGGCGCGGGGTGGTGGAGAAAGCAGCGGAGATGCTGCCGCTTCAAGCTCTGAAGCGGCTCATCCCCGCTTGCTTTAAAAGGAGCTGGGGACGAGGGGTGAACGCTCCGGTTCACCCCTCGTCCCCAGCTCCCTTTAAAGCAAGCGGGGATGAGCCGCTTCAGAGCTTGCTTTAAAGGGAGCTGGGGACAAGGGGTGAACTGGAGCGTTCACCTCTTCTCCTTGGCTCTCTTTAAAACAAGCAGGGGAGAGCTGCCCTGATGCTGCGCAGCGTCAGGACAGCTCTCCCCCAGCTTTAAAGCCAGGTAGGGGGAAGGGAAGAAAGCTCAGGTTCATTCCTTCTCCCTACCTGGCTTTAAAGCAAGTGGCAAAGGGCCGGGGGAGGGGGTGGCAGAGGGATGCTGCTGGTTGCTCCCTGCCATCCCTGTTGGCCAAAGCAGGCTTGTTTTTGCGATCGGGGTTGGCAGGGAAGAACCAGCAGCATCCCTCCACCTTTTAGAGGAGGAAAACCAGAAAAAAATATTTTTCTGGTTTTCCTCCTCTAAAAATGAGGTGCGCATTATGGTCCGGTGCGCATTATGGAGCGAAAAATACGGTATATCCGTCCGCCCCACACTGAGTCAGCTCAAACCCTGAAGTGTATCCCAGTATACTTATATGTACACTAAAAACAATTTTAAAAAGCAGCTCCAAAATTCTCCCCTAAAATAAGAGAGGGATGGGTAATGGAAACGGTGCTTTGTAAATAAGGATACTTGGAGCATACGGAAGGCAAGCAGACAACTGCTTGGAGCTAGAACATTAGAGTAGTACTGGGAAATCTTAAGAATTTCTTCCGAATCTTGCCTGCAATTGGAAAAACAAAGTGGCCAACTTTGAGCTAGGAACGGCAAATACAATCAGCAAATGTATATGCAGAGAAGTGGTGTAAACATAAATATACTAACATGTGGTGAATTAAAAATAAAACATCTGGAAGAGAGGAGGAAACAGCCCAGGCCCTACAGCAGCTTGCATAGATCTTTGTGATTTTGCTGCACAGTTTGAGTATCTGGTATTCCAAATATTTAACGCTTGCATGAAAATATTTATCTTATTGGTGTGACATCGCTTTTAACGTGCTTTCTCCGGCGTCGTGCGAGCCAGGCAGAGTAATATTGACACACTCATGTGTAGCCCCACCACTTTAGTCTATTTATATACCCTGTAAGAATAACATGCATCTTTAATAATTCTTTTCTGGAATATTGATGTTTCAGAAACGAAAAACCCTGGCATGAGAATTCCACTGACACTGGAAATTCTTTGTGAAGTACAGTACTAACCATCACACAAGGAAACCCATGTAAATGCTACAGGGGATCAAACACTGAAATGTATATGAATAATATATTAGCGGATATACAGAACATATAATTAAAATTGAAATAGTGGAGCAAATTTATAAAATATTTAAACGGGACGGTGGAGAACACTGCAGAGATTCACATACGTTGCTTGTCTTCCAGTCAGTCACTATACACGGTTGGCTCGTAACAGAGCCCGGTTTTACAAGGAGAAGATGTTTCTCGCCATAAAAGCCGTATCCTTAAATCTTTCAGGCTGACTTTGTAGGCATGAAAAGTGCCGGGTAATCAGAAGTTAAAGATTGCAATTGGTTCCCCGAGCAAAAGTTAGATCCTTCATTACCAAACGGAAGAAATGGGAGGTGCGGACAGTCGCTCCTCCACCTCACGTGGAAGTTTGCAGAAAGGGTGGTGTCAATCTCATATTTATTTATTTTTTGTTTCCAGGCAGGGTGGATTTGATTTAAATCAAATTGATTTAAATCACGATATAAATCACTAGTCAGTAAGGCTTGATTTAAATCACTAGTCAGTAACACTTGATTTAAATATTTTTTTTACAAAAAGACTCATTCTTGCTGGTATAATCTTAATATTTACAACCATATGAAGGTTTCATTTTTGGAATAATAAATTTTCAGAGTAGTTTTTACAGTTATATCAAAAATTACTGATTTGGTTATACTACTATAAATACATAGACAGATAATTATGAAATTATGGTGAAGTTTAATAAGTTAACTTTATATTTGGACAACTTTTCTGTTGTACTTTATTGGAAGGAGAAAAATAATCATTTCCTTAATAACCATTTAAACAATTTATTTAACTAAAACAATAACATGATAGCATATGTATCCATGTTTGTTAACTGATGTAGTTAAACATTTAAAAAAAAAAAAACTTAGACTGAGTTTTAGCACACTTGATAAACTTAAAACAAATCCTTATTTCCTGATGAATAGCCTTTGGACTACAATGTAACTTAAATAGAAGACTATATTTAGAAAGATTTTTCCTCCAAAAGCATTTTATTTTAAAAATCCGATTTAAATAAAAAAAATCCATTTTTTTTGCTTTTTTTTTAAAAAAATCATTGATTTTTATCCACCCTGTTTCCAGGTTAGGGCAAGGAGAAGAAAGGGCTTTGCACACTCACAAGCGTGTGCTTTTAAATGGATAGGTAAAGGGTAAAGGGACCCCTGACCGTTAGGTCCAGTCGCGGACGACTCTGGGGTTGCGGTGCTCATCTCGCTTTATTGGCCGAGGGAGCCGGCGTACAGCTTCCGGGTCATGTGGCCAGCAGGACTAAGCCGCTTCTGGCGAACCAGAGCAGGGCACGGAAACTCCATTTACCTTCCTGCTGGAGTGGTACCTATTTAACAACTTGCACTTTGACTTGCTTTCGAACTGCTAGGTTGGCAGAAACAGGGACCGAACAACGGGAGCTCACCCCATCGTGGTGATTCAAACCGCCGACCTACTGATCGGCAAGCCCTAGGCTCTGTGGTTTAACCCACAGCGCCACCCGCGTCTTTAAATGGATAGTTCCTAGCATAAGTTATGCCCCAGTTTTGAGAGGCAAGCTTCACTAAATCCTGCAGCTGCGTGCAATGAACCTCCTGCTTTGCAGTTGAGAAGGGGAAGGGAGCACCGGGCTTCTCCCCTGCCATCTGCTCCCCCCACCCCATTAAATCAAGCTGCTTTTACACTTGCCAGTGTTCCAGAACCTGTCTTTGTTGAAGGAAACATTGGTGGTGGTGGTAGCCCCAAGTAGCTTGATTTTGGAAGGAGAGTTCAGGGAGAAAGCAGCTGGAAGGAAGAGGTTGGGTGTCATTCAGTGAAGTGTTACTCAAAGTAGACTATTGAAATTAGTGGGCCTAACTCAGTAATGCTCATGACTTTTTCTTGAGTAAAATGCAGTTGAATGCTGCCTGTTAAATTCTTCCACCCTTGCCCTATGCAAAGTCCGCCCTCCAGTGCATTTTTCGGCCGTGAAGGATCTTTGAGTTTTATCCAGATTTTTCCTTCTCCTTGTGCCCTCTGCCATGCCCCCTCAAAACCATGGGATGCAACCCTTCGTCTTACATGACTGCAGCGTAATGTACAGTTTGTTCATGACTACTACTTGGCAGCGGGGAAAAAAAATCTTAATAATAGTAATCAGAAAAACCCAATTGGATAGCTCAGTTGGTTGGAGCGTGGTGCTGACAACGCCAAGGTTGCAGGTTCAATCCCTGTATGGGACAGCTGCTTATTCCTGCATTGGCAGGGGGCTGGACTAGATGATCCTCAGGGTCCCTTCCAACTTTGAAGTCTGTGATCTACACGAGAACTCGTTTTCTCATTGAACTACCTGTAAATGCCATTTCTCCAGTTAATGGAGCTAGTTTGGTAACGGAGATACAGTGGTCCCTCGACTTACGAATTTAATCCGTTCCGAATGGACACTCGTAGGTCGAAAAGTTTGTAAGTCGAAAAAAGCGATTTCTCATAGGAATGCATTGGGAGAAAAAATATTCGGAAAAATTCGTAAGTCGAAAAAAACCGCATCTAAAATTTGTAAGCCGAGGAAACCACATCTAAAACCGGCAACGATTTCCATTCGTATGTCGAAAAATTCGTAGGCATGCGGCCACTTTTTTCATTCGTAAATCGAAAAATTCGGATGTTGAGTACTTCGTAAGTCGAGGGACCACTGTACCATTTTGCTGTGCCTGTGTGTATTACTTTGTTTCGCTTTGTACAACGCGTCCCGCAGCAGTGTTGATTGTGAGATGCCCTTCTTGCTACTTAGTGCCCTCAATATCTTTGCTTTCCCCCCCTCTCCCCCCCCACCGCCCGTCAAACACAGGCCAAGAAACGCCAGGCCTTCCTAACAGAGACGTGCGAAAACAACGTGAGAGATCTGGAGTTGCTTCTGGACAGCTTTCCTGTGTCAGGCAAGCGGACAGCAGGTTAGTTGAAGGTAGAAAATGACAGATGCATCTGTCAGCGTTCCAAAGTCGCTACGTTGGGGGAATTCTGCAGATGCCTCTTGCATCCCCTCTTCTCTACATGCTTTGATTTGATGACATGATAAGAGCAGTTCTCTCAGCGGTCGCGTGGCCCCGCTAGCTGGGAAGAGGTGACTGGATGCGGCCCCCGCTGTTGTCAGCCCCGCGCTTGATTTACAAGTGCAGGGCTGTGCGTGATCGGTCAGGAAAGGGCTCGCTTGCTGCGCTCCGAATCCAGCAGAGAGAAAAAGTCCTTTACACCAAGCCTACAAGGGGAACAGATGTTTTTGATTGAACCGAGCCAAATTCAGAAGCGACCTTCAGCTACTTAAAGGTCACGTCTCCAAAAAAGGTTATGCAGGACGCAGAGTGTACACATGTTCCTCTTTATGGTGTTAACTTTTTGAAGCCAGTTGAGAAGGGGGTGAGGACTGCATCCGTGCCAGCGCAGATTCTTCCCCAAGTGATGTGCAAAAACAAACCTGCTTCTTTTTGTTGTCTGGCATGTGGTGACGGCGGTGATCACGCCAAATGGAAAGCAAAGTGTCTCATATCTATATCTAATCTATATCTATGTCTATCTGTATATGTATACTACTACTACAAATAATAATAATAATTGTATTATTTATACCCCGCCCATCTGGCTGGGTTTCCCCAGCCACTTTGGGCGGCTCACAACAGAATATTAAAAACATGATAAAACATCAAACATTAAAATCTTCCCTAAACAGGGCTGCCTTCAGATGTCTTCTAAAAGTCAGGTAGTTGTTTATTTCCTTGACATCTGATGGGAGGGCGTTCCACAGGGTGGGTGCCACCACCGAGAAGGCCCTCTGCCTGGTTCCCTGTAACCTCACTTCTCGCAGGAAGGGAACCGCCAGAAGGCTCTCGGACCCAGGACCGGTGCTGGCAATTTCGGCGCCCTAGGCGAGGGGGCGGGCCACGTGACATCATTACGTATGACGCATGTTGCGGAGCGGTGCCCCGCCCCCTGCCCTGCTGGGCGCCCCTCGCTGCCGCGGTTTGCTTGCTCCGCCGCTGGTTGGGGCGGCGGCGGGGGGCAGGCTGGCCAGCGCCCCCTCCATTTTGGCGCCCTAGGCAATTGCCTAGTTCGCCTAAATGGACGCGCTGGCCCTGCTCAGACCTGGACCTCAGTGTCTGGGCTGAACAATGGGGAAAATTGTATCGAAGAAACGTTTTGGAGCCATTTCTTTGAGATAAATAGAGGGGAAATGTTCTGTTAATTAGCCACATACTCAAAGACAAAGGAAGCTTAATTCTAGGCACATCCCATTTTAGTACACTGTCTCAGAGTCTTTGGAGAAATGACACTCATTATACAAGGTGTGACTGCAAAGTTTGGTGAACGGTCACAGAAATATTTGAGACAGCGAGAAATATTCAAACATACAATCGGCATAAGAAACCCACGAAATGCTCACAGTTGTCTACGGAGATGAAGCTGTAACTCAAAAGACAGTGTTTGAGCAGTTTAAGCGTTTCTGTGAAGGGCAACAAACCATCGAAGTTGACCGTCGATCTGGCAGACTGTCGCCGAGCCGAACGGCAGCAAATGTCGACCTAGTTCGTGAGTTATTGATGTGGGATTGGCGTTTGTCCGTCCGAATGATTGTGGAAGAATTGCATATTCCATGTGAAATTGTTACTGAGGTTACCCTCCATATTTTCTCGATCTGGCTCCACCAGATTTCTTTCTTGTTCCAAACTGAAATCTGCACTGAAGGGGCACATATTTTTCCAACATTTCACACGTCCAAGTTGCTGTGCCGAGGGAACTGAAAGCAGTACGAAAAGAGGACTTCTCCAGGAATTTCCAACAGCTCTACGAACATTGTCAACAGTGCATTGTATCAGGGGGGGCCTACTCTGAAGGCCTGTAAGGCATGTATGTTCAAATATTTCTCGCTGTCCGGTTTTTGTGACTATTCACCGAACTTTACGAACTTTAATTAATGAATATGTGATAGTAGATATTTCAGGGGGACAGGCAGGAGTGACTCAGAGGATCCCAGAAGATCCTGGATCAATGGGGACACAACCACAGTCTGTTTGCATCGCAGCCAGGAAGCTGGGACGTTACTTCCATTGTCTGCTTTCTGCTTGTACTGTGACGGGGACCTTCCTGCAGTTTTCTCTTGAGTTCTAGCTTTCCCAACAAATGAATGTTAATGAAATCACCACGAACTTCCTAGTGCTTCTGGAACAACGCGCTTGAGATGGGGAATCCAAACTAGCCCTAGGGAGTTGTGGAGGCAGGAGGACAAAGTGTTGTGTGGCCTGGGGAACCGAATCTGCCTCAGATGCTGGCTAGCTGCTCCCTTTCTCTTTGGCATGCGAGAAGAATGGAAATAAGTTTTTGAACTCAGCGTTTTGGATCCGCTCTGTTAGGCTAGAGGTTTTGGCAAGGGAGACTGGCTGCCTGGAGAAGAGAGCCAAGTCAATACAAATAAATCCTGGGAATAATTATTGATATAAAACATGCCTTTTTGTGTGGGTCCTTTAGTTCTGGAGTTGGAATTTGCCTGTCCTTTTGTAGCCTCTGGGAAGAGATGGCAGTTGAAAATATTCCTTGTTTGCAGTGTTTTGGGATTCTTCCCTTCTGTTTTCCCTCCCGACATTATCCATCGACTGCCATGGAACTAATATTTTTTATTCTGTGTCAACGATACAAGCTAAGTTAAGGACAGTTTATCTGTGTCTTGCTGTTGAATAAAATTAGACTTCACGCTGTAGGTCGACATTCTGCCCCGGTCGCTTAAGTTAACCAAACAAGGTTTGTGACACTCTTTCATTATTCATATAAATCTTTAGAATGGTCTTTCTAGAAATAAGAAATCTAAGGAACGATGTGGCTAAATGCATACCCTCAAACATTTCTCTGATAAAAATAGGGATGTCAATGATGATGATGATATTTATACCCCGCCCGTCTGACTGGGTTGCCCCAGCCACTCTGGGCGGCTTCCAACATACGTTGTTGTTTAGTTGTGTCCGACTCTTCGTGACCCCATGGACCAGAGCACGCCAGGCACTCCTGTCTTCCACTGCCTTCTGAGTTTGTTCAGACTCATGTTGGTAGCTTTGAGAACACTGTCCCACCATCTCGTCCTCTGTTGTCCCCTTCTCCTTGTGCCCTCCATCTTTCCCAACATCAGGGTCTTTTCCAGGGAGTCTTCTCTTCTCATGAGGTGGCCAAAGTATTGGAGCCTCAGCTTCAGGATCTGTCCTTCCAGTGAGCACTCAGGGCTGATTTCTTTAAGAATGGATAGGTTTGATCTTCTTGCAGTCCATGGGACTCTCAAGAGTCTCCTCCAGCACCATAATTCAAAAGCATCAATTCTCCGGCGATCAGCCTTCTTTATGGTCCAGCTCTCACTTCCACACATTACTACTGGGAAAACCATAGCTTTAACTATACAAAACTTTGCCGGCAAGGTGGTGTCTCTGCTTTTTAAGATGCTGTCTAGGCTTCCAACATATAAATAAACATAAAACATTTTTTAAAACCTTCCCTATACAGGGCTGCCTTCAGATGCCTTCTAAAGGTTGTCTAGTTATTTATCTCTTTGGCTTGGGTCACATGACTCCATACCCTTCAGCATTTATCCAATGAAAACAGGGAATCCTAAGGAAAAGCTGGACATTCTGGGATCAAATCAGAAATTGAGCTGGCTTCTGTAAATCCAGAACAGTCCTTGGAAAATAGGGACACTTGGAGGGTCTGTGTCCGAAAACGACAGCAGCCAACTCTCTTTGGCAAGTGTGTCACATGTTGACAGTATGAGGACCAGTCTAATATGCCCTACAGTACACACAATATTTGATTTGGTTCTAGTCTGTCAGTTGGGGATCAGCGATAGTGCATTGTTGAGGGGCCAGGTAGGAATGTAGGACTGATTTAATAATAATAATAATAATAATAATAATAATAACAATAGCAATAATAATAATAATAATAATAATAATAATAATTTATTATTTATATCCCACCCATCTGGTTGGGCTTCCCCAGCCACTCTGGGCGGCTTTCAACAGAGCATTAAAATACAATAATCTATTAAACATTAAAAGCTTCCCTTAACAGGGCTGCCTTCAGATGTCTTTTAAACATAGGATAGTTGCTTATTTCCTTGACCACTGGTGGGAGGGCGTTCCACAGGGCGGGTGCCACTACCGAGAAGGCCCTCTGCCTGGTTCCCTGTAACTTGGCTTCTCGTAGTGAGGGAACCGCCAGAAGGCCCTCGGCGCTGGATCTCATTGTCCGGGCTGGACGATGGGGGTGGAGACGCTCCTTCAGGTGTACTGGACCGAGACCGTTTAGGGCTTTAAAGGTCAGCACCAACACTTTGAATTGTGCTTGGAAACATACTGGGAGCCAATGTAGGTCTTTCAGGACCGGTGTTATATGGTCTCGGCGGCCGCTCCCAAAGCTGGCTGGTGGACTCTCCAACTCCAGTTACACCAAAAAACACCTACCACATTTGCACCTATACCTCACCTTGGCCACCCAAGATCAATGAAGAGAAAACTAGTGGGGTAATAATTTTGAAATTGTTCCTAAGAAAGCTTAAGGAAGTCCTGATGGAATTGCCGTACATAAAATATTAGCATCACGCAACTGGCTTGGAGCCCAAGGCTCCTATAATCAAACGTGTGCATTACAATAGTATTTCCTGTGGTTAAAACTTATTTTGAGTTTGCCTCTCCAGTAAATCTCCTAGGATAAAGCTACACGTCCTATATATTTTTCCTAATTTTTGAAATGTACTTGTTAAGCTCACTTTCCACTTTTTCACGAAGCCACCAGGAAGCCTCTCTTCTTGGCTTCAACAGTATGGCAGCATCACATGCCTTCTGGTTATTCTCTGCTCTCAGTCCTTTCTTTTTGAACCCCACCACGAGATTTGCTCAGGCACATTACTTGCCCTTGACGCAGAGGTCAATGTGAGGAAATATCTTGATTGTTCTGTTACCAGTCTGCTTGGTATGTGCACCTGAGATGGCCTGATAGCCTCTCCATGGTTGCCCCTGAGGCTACATTAGGGTTGCCATATTTCAAAAAAGTGAAAAATACAAACACAAAAGCTGTTGAGCTTTTTGTTTTTTGGTTTTGCAAAATCTCCTTTAAAAATGAAGTTTTTTGCCTATTTTGGGGGAAATCACCCCAAACCCATCACTTCCGATATGGATTTTCCCGGACATTACCGCATTCCCATTCCCTTACCACTTTCTGAAAACTCCGCCCGGATGCTATTTTTGGCAGGCGAATCCCAACTTACATCAAGGAAATTCTGGGTTTATGGCAGCCCTAGGCTACATAAAATTTCTGCCCATGTGATTGGGCTTTCTTGCTGGTTAACAATCTATGGCCTGTTCAACTGTGTGCGTGGAGGGGGGTTGTTATTTGTTATTATGGTATGCATTCTTTGTGTTTTTATATTGTAAACCACCCTGGGATGAAGGGTGACATAGAACAAAGGTTTACCCACAACTCATTAAAACTATTGAAAGTGTCACCAAGAGTTGCATGGCGATGATTAAAATAGTTCTGACTACTGCAAATTGCACCTTCGAGGGGCAAATAGCAGCCAGGGAGGGGGCAGGTCCTGGTGGGAAAGTAATGGAGGACCCAAGCGGGATTGGGAGCCTATTTATTTTATTTATTTATTATATCTAAATTGCCCTTCACCCAGACAGATCCAAGGGCGGTATTTATTAATAGTAGCAACCATAAAATACAAGGGAAGCAAAGCATTTTGTTGTTGTTTAGTTGTGTCCGACTCTTCGTGACCCCATGGACCAGAGCACGCCAGGCACTCCTGTCTTCCACTGCCTCCCATAGTTTGATAAAACAATAAAACCAAAATACCCAATTCTGAATGGCTGCTTTTTCTTCAAAATCAAAGTGGTCAGCATAAGCATACCATTAAAAAACTAAAAAAAAAACCACCCCAGAAATAAACTGTAGTTTAGCCCTAAGAGTTCAGACTGTTTGTGTGTGTGTATTTTTGTCTTTTAATGTGGAGTCTCCTGCTCTCATTTGGATATTTGCCCAAATATTAGTTTTTTTTAGGATCTTCTTAAAATGTGGAATCTGTTACCCACAGCTGCAGATTCTAAAATGTAAGAGGTAAAATTTGCAGCATGAGTTCTCTTGGGCTCTTGGTGGCCTCCAATCTAGGAGCAATGGATGAGAAGGGATGTTCTGTTATGCACCTTTTGTGCATATGCCTGCACAGGAGCTCACAGTGTTTCAGGCTTTGAACTTCAGTGTGCGAGTAGAATTCCAGGAAACATTCTTTTAGGCATGATGTGGCATGGGATTATGCCAAAGTTTGTCCATTTTTATCTGCATGAGTTCCCTTTCGGACAATACAATGGCATTGCAACAATTTGGAAGTACAGTCGTACCTTGGAAGTTGAACAAATCCGTAGCGGAAGTCCGTTCGACTTCCAAAATGTTCGGAAACCAAGGCGCGGCTTCTGGTTGGCTGCAGGAAGCTCCTGCAGCCAATCGGAAGTCGTGAAAGCCCCGTTGGATGTTTGGCTTCCAAAAACAGTTCGCAAACTGGATCACTCACTTCCGTGTTTGTGACGTTCGGGAGCCAAAACGTTCGGGAACTACCGTTTCGCTCCATAAGACGCACTTTTTTCCTCCTAAAAAGTAAGGGGAAATGTCTGTGCGTCTTATGGAGCGAATGTGTGGTCCCTGGAGCTGAACTGCCCAGGGGCAAAAGCAGATCGTGCTTTTTTTAAAAAAAGAGAGAGAAGGGGGTGTTGAAAGGAAGCCCGCTGAGCAGCTGCTCAGCAAACGATCGGGGAGAGAGATTCCAGCCCCGCCCCCTTGCAGAGGGAGGCTGTTTCCCCAGCGACATGTGACTGGCTGATTAGATTATCTGTCTGGAAACTGTAGAAATGGCTCCCTCTCCTGAAGCTGCAGAACTGTGAGTTAAACCCCATAAAACAGGGTTTTTTCCCCTTTGCAAAGTAAGCTCAACAACTTTGAGCTGGTCCTCAAAAATGGGGCTTTTCTCCTTTGCAAAAGAAGCCGCAGAAATTTGAGCTGATCCTAAAAATGGGGCTTTTCTCCTTTGCAAAAGCAGCTGCAGAAATTTGTGCTGATCCTCAAAAAATGGGGCTTTCCCCCTCTGAAAACTAGGTGTGTCCTATGGTCAGGTGCGCCTTATAGAGCGAAAAATACGGCAAGTTGTTCGACTTCCAAGGTACAACTGTACACCTACGCTGCTCTTCCTCTGGCAATATCTGAAAATGCTCCTTTAAAAAATATTCCTAGAAGCTAAATGCCCACCTGAGCTGATTTCGTTCCTAGTTCTTGGGTAGCGTGTTCAGGACCAGTTCTTAGGATCAAGTTGTTTACGGTCACTGGGCTTGGATTGCAGTTTGGCACAAACCTTGAGAAAGTGACTTGACTGATGGCATGCCAAACCATGATCTGAGCTCATAGCGGAAGTCTTGCACGACTGTACCAGTTATGACAACCTGGAATACTGGAATCTGAGCTGGAGGGTGGAGGGAGTAAGAGTGAGAGGAGCACTGGGGACCATGTGGTCGCGAGTTTAAATAGCTTCAATAATCAACTGGATTCCCCACCGCCATTTGCATGCAGGGTAGGGAGATAAATAACACACAGGATCACATTTCAACGGCGTTAAGTTGCACTCAGGCATAATAGGAAGTCCTGTGTTCCTTGGCACGGTTGCGTGTAGGAACGTTTCATTTTGAGAGGCACGACTGAACCTGAAGCAACAAAGGCAGGAATGCCACACACTCAAAAACAAATATTTGCTTCATTTGGACGGCTATCATTTCTGAACGGCGTGTTGAACTGCAGTCATTAGACCCCTTTAAAAAAATAAGATCAGAGATAGACCTCATGACGTGCAGGAAACCAAATTGGAGTTAATATTTTTCATGTGGTGAATTTGCAGCCGCAGTGCGAGAGTTTTCTTCAAGCCTTGCTTGGCATTAAAGAACAGTTACTCCAGTATGCCTTAGAGAAAACACGGTGGTTGTTCAGGATTCTGTGTTGTCACTGGAGCCCAGCTAATTTAAATATCTCTGTTGCTCTTGGAGAAGTTTTCTGTCTTCTGTTCAACTCGAAGGGCTTTGTTTTGATTCTGTATTTTTCTCCAGGCATTCACAAGGACAAAGATAAACCTCCGAGCTTCACTCTTGTCCTTGAGACTTTGAGGCATACCTTGACAGATTACCAGAACAAGCTGGAAGATGCGGCTAATGAGGTAACACTTGCACTGTTTGGCTCCTTACACATAGCCTTCGGCCCCCAATACTAGAGATTCCTGGCTTGTTACAGAGGTCAAAACACTGGGAATGTTGAGTTGACAGCTTCACAGATAAGAAAAAGAAATAATCTTTTGTCACTCTTCTTCCTCTAAGCTTGCCCTATGGTCATGATTCACTTAAACTTAGGAAACTCTTCAGCTGTGTGCTTTTAAAAATATAAATATATACACATCAAGCAAAGCATTGTGCTTCCCAATTATTTTTAGGGAATACACATGCATACCTGATACCTATCATCCACTGCTTCTTTGAAGGCTTTAGCATAAATATATAATGTGGGATTTTGGCATAAATACCTTAAAGTGATTACAGGTGAATAAATGTGCATGCTTTTGCATTTAGGAAAAAAATTACATTATAAGTTGAGATGCTTTGAATGTTCTATGCATTTTTAAGTCATGCTGGAGAGAGCTGGCTGCTTTGTTAAAGTTATCCAACGTAGGAATTTTTAATTTATTAAAGTGTTTATAATGATTGAGATACTCTGTATTTTAGTACTTTAGTGCAGGAGCAGAAGTTCATTAAACACGTACTTTTTATGTCGGTTTAGTCTCATTAACTTCATTAGGTGTTAAATGGAACTTAAATCAAATTACTTCAGCTGAACTGAGTTATGGATTGGTCTGTGATATGTCCTAGCTATATTCTACTGCTTGCCAGGGTGGGGTTTTTCCCTCCTGTTCACCCTGGAGCTTAAACTGTTCAATGGCAGTATAATTGAAACCTGCCCCGGGACCTTAAGGTGAAGGGCAGGCAATAAATGATAACAACAACATTTCAGGAGTTTGCACCAAGTGATTACTCTGTGTTAGAATTTATGAGAGACAGTTGTTTTTGGACAAAAGCAAGGGGAAATCAAAATGGGGGGAAAATAATAATAATCTAAAATACTGAACCGTAAGAATGTTAAGAAGCATTTTTGGTCCGTTGTAGTAAATAATTGCAAGCAGCAAAATTGCAAAATCAAGTACGCTGGAGCATTTCAGAGGGGCACAAAATAAAGTCATATCTGTACACGGCAGCCCCTGTTAGGTCTCTCCTGTTGACAACCCACATGTTTAAGCAGCCTTCCGAGGCCTAGGATTGAGCGACCAGACGCAGGATATCCACTGTGAATTTTTATTTGGGAGGCTGAATGGCACCTGATCTTCAGCGCCGCTGAAAAGTCGACTCAGCAGGCTTTGGCTCAGGAAGGTTGTTTTGTTGTGAAATGATGCCAGAGACAGCAGTGGGGGAGACCAAGGGGGTGGCTGTTAAGAAAGCAGAGAGAGTATTCTGTCAGCAAGAAGAATGAACTGTCAAGGAAAATGAATCGCAAGCAGTGCGGGGCCAACTGATGACCTGCCACAAAGACTTCCCAGTAGGACTGCCGGTGCTCGACCCTGAAGTTGTCATATGGAGCCAGAGACCACGGAGAGCATGATATGCAGATGGGGCAGCTCCATGCCCTTCTCCCCTTTCCCTCGCTGAGAGCGTCTCCTAGCTCTCCTTTCCTTTAATGTAATTAGTAACTAAACTTTTTGGAAGAACAAAAACAACAACAACAACAATAATAATAATAATAATAGTAATAATTAGATAATCTCTAGGCATGTTCGTTCAAAACCAGTCCCTTGTTGCATAGCTTCTTGGGCTTGTAAAAGAGTATCAGCAGCTTAAAAAATACACAAAAGATCCACGCAGCTTCTTCCTGCTTCACATATTTTGGATGTGTACAGGTGAAACTCGAAAAATTAGAATATCGTGGAAAGGGTCATTTCTTTCAGTAATTCAACTTAAAAGGTGAAACTAATATATGAGATAGAGTCATGACATGCCACGCGAGATATGTCAAGCCTTTATTTTTTATAATTGTGATTATTATGGCGTACAGCTGATGAGAACCCCAACTTAACAATTTCAACTTTGGGGTTTTCATCAGCTGTACACCATAATCATCACAATTATAACAAACAAAGGCTTGACATATCTCGCTTTGTATGTCATGAGTCTATCTCATATATTAAACTCCAGTAGCTAATGAAAACAGTTGCTTACATAAATGGACTTTTCCACGATATTCTAATTTTTCGAGTTTCACCTGTATATTAATCATGACCATTGGGTTTGTTTTTGCACATTTTAAAAGTATACATTGAGCCACACTTGGGCTGAAATCCAGATGTCCCACGGAACTCAAGAGCTCTTACTCCTGAGTAGACATGCACAGGCTTGCAGAGTTGAGAGGCTAATGATCTTATTGGGACCCAGTCGTGGCTGACAGTTAGAAAATGCACTTTGTGTAGCTTTAGGTGACGCCGGCTAGAGGGAATGCAGTGGAGAGCGACGCCGCGATATAATAAAAGAGGAAACATGCTAAACTAGAAAAGCACCAAGCCTTACACTGACAAGTATTGCGGCAACGGACGCTCTGTTCAGTGAGGGTTACTGCTAGAAAAGTCAGCGTGCGTAGGATCGTACATCACCTGTCGGCAATTATATTGCAATTATATTATTCTTTCTCACCTTTCCCTCCCAGCTAAAGAGAATGACAGTTGTGTCTGAGAAGATGGCAAAAGAGTTTGAAGCTTCCCAACAGCAGCTAAATGTTCAAGCTCTAGAACTTCAGGTATCTCTATATTAACGTGCCTAAATGTTTTGCCGCATTAAATAGATTTCCAATGTGTTTCATCTTGGTGGGGAAAGGAGCTCCTGAAAAACATATGTTTGGGTGTTTCATGAGCTTCAGTAGGCTTAAAGGTAAAGGTACCCCTGACCATTAGGTCCAGTCGCGGACGACTCTAGGGTTGGGGCGCTCATCTCACTCAATAGGCCAAGAGAGCCGGCGTTTGTCCACAGACAGCTTCTGGGTCGTGTGGCCAGCATGACTAAGCCGCTTCTAGCAAACCAGAGCAGCGCACGGAAATGCCGTTTACTGTATTTTTCACTCTATAAGGCGCACCTGACCATAGGACGCACCTAGTTTTTAGAGGGGAAAAGCCCCATTTTTTGAGGATCAGCTCAAATTTCTGCAGCTTCTTTTGCAAAGGAGAAAAGCCCCATTTTTTGAGGATCAGCTCAGAGTTGTTGAGCTTACTTTGCAAAGGGAAAAAAACCCGTTTTATGGGGTTTAACTCACAGTTCTGCAGCTTCAGGAAGCCATTTCTACAGTTTCCAGACAGATAATCTAATCAGCCAGTCACATGTCGCTGGGGAAACAGCCTCCCTCTGCAAGGGAGTGGGGCTGGAATCTCTCTCCCTTATCTCTCTCCCCAATCTTTTGCTGAGCAGCTGCTCAGCGGGCTTCCTTTCAACACCCCCTTCTCTCTTTTTTTTTTAAAAAGCACGATCTGCTTTTGCCCCTGTGCAGTTCAGCTCCTGGGACCACACATTCGCTCCATAAGACGCATAGACATTCCCCCTTACTTTTTAGGAGGAAAAAAGTGCATCTTATGGAGCGAGAAATACGGTACCTTTCCGCCGGAGCGATACCTATTTATCTACTTGCACTTTGATGTGCTTTCGAACTGCTAGGTTGGCAGGAGCAGGGACCAGGAATGGGAGCTCACCCCGTCGCGGGGATTCGAACCGCCGACCTTCTGATCGGCAAGCCCTAGGCTCTGTGGTTTAGACCACAGTGCCACCGCATCTCTTACTCCAGAATAAATGGTTTAGGGATGATAACCTGTCGCTAAAGAGGATGCGACTTGGATATGATAGAATGCCAGAATGTTGTTCTAACCAACTTTGTGCTGAAGTAGTTTGACCAAAAGTGTGCAACTGGAAAAGCACTGCGACTGTGCAAGGTGACCCCCAATTTTTGCCGCAGCCCCCCATGCCATGTCACATACCATTCTAAAAGAATTCCAGATTCTCAAGAGTCCTTTTGGGGGGCAGCGAAAAAGCGGTCAGTAAGGGAAAGAAATAGATGGGACTTGCAAATACTGTATAAAGAACTATTTTACTTAATTAAACAAACAAACTAAAGTGCAACGTGCATATCAAAGCCTGGAGATACTTAAACAGTCAACTAATGGCACAACCCTGCCAATAATGTATATAATAATAACATCCTAGCTCAGTTCAAACACGCAAATTTTCTTGCATTGGGTTCTACTATAATCTTAATTAATACAGTACATTGAAACATCAATCATTAAAAACTTCCCTAAATAGGGCTGCCTTCAGACGTCTTCTGAATGTCAGATAGCTGCTTATTTCCTTGACATCTGATGGGAGGGCGTTCCACAGGGTGGGCACCACTGCCGAGAAGGCCCTCTGCCTGATTCCCTGTAACTTTGCTTCTCGCAGGGAGGGAACCGCCCAAAGGCCCCCGACGCTGGACCTCAGTGTCCAGGCAGAACGATGGGGGTGTAGACGCTCCTTCAGGTATACTGGACCGAGGCCGTTTAGGGCTTTAAAGGTCAGCACCTACCCTTTGAATTGTGCTCAGAAACGTACTAGGAACCTACTGGATTTCCTATTTTCAAGGCTATCAAGACAGAGGCAGGATGCTATGCTTCTGTTACCTTTTCTGTTTTCTACTGTGTCATTTGTAGGAAGTGAAAATTAGCCTTGCTGGTGTCAACAAAGAGTTAACCCATTGGCAAGCCAAGAGTGCAGACAGAGAATCTTTAATAGCCACTTTGAAAAAGGAGTTGCAGAATGTCCTGCACTGCTGGGAGAAGGAGAAAATGCGCTCTGAAGAATCTGAACATGACATCCAGAAGCTTGCGCAAGCTTATGAGAAGGATGCAGAGGTATTATCAGAAACAAGATGTTTGTCAAAATGCATCTTTAATCCTAGCGCTTCACATTTACATATATCGGATGACTCATGTGTAGATTTAGATTCCACAATAAGATATTACATTGCGGCAGGCCCTCTGTAAGAGCCATATGCGATTTTACTTCTGCCATTAATTGTTACAGGTAGGTAGCCATGTTGGTCTGCCGTAGTTGAAACAAAATTAAAAAATTCCTTCCAGTAGCACCTTAGAGACCAACTAAGTTTGTTCTTGGTATGAGCTTTCGTGTGCATGCACACTTCTTCAGATACACTGAAACAGGTCTGGTGAATTCTGGAAGGAATTTTTTTATTTCATTAAGTATTTGATTCGTTTCAATTTTTAAAAAAATATTATGGACCTCTTACAAAGAGACATAAGTGTATTTTAAGAAACATGTCTTGGGTTGGGGTTTTTAATACATATTTTTAGCTCCTGCTTTGCTAAATCAAACATGTACATTTGGAACATAACTGCGTTTGGAACGGATTAGCTTTGCAATCCCTTGGCACTAATTGCTATTAACTGTTTCAAATGACAACCAAAAAAATGCAGCAGGGATCTGGGTCATTTTACCCGCCCACCAACCAAGTAAAACTAGTTTCCTGTTTTTTGGGTAGCGGCATATTACGGTCTGCTGTGTACAATAATTGTTTCATGAAGTGTTATTTTGAAACATGCTTTCTACCATGTTGTTTATCCTATTTTTAAAAACACACAGTGTGCTTGCACTTAGTTGTTGTTGCCGGTTGGTTGTTGTTGTTTTTTTTGCACACACACAACTTTTCCTGCCCTAGGTGCATCCACTGTATTATTCTTTATCTAAATTGTGCTGCATATTGAGCTCATTACTCTAACAAATAGGAGCGGGAATGCCAAGTGAGTAAAAAGGAAACATTCTTTCCACCCTTCTAACAGTCTGGGATTTAAATTGTGTCCATATGGATCAGTTGGAATTGTTCTTCTCATCAGATAGTGATTAAAGTAGAGGAAACTAGAAGCCTGACTATATTGTAAAGTCAGCGTGTCTACAGCGTTGTGGTTGGGTTCGACATGTGTGAATTGATTCTGGGACCTTGGATTCCTTCTCCAGGCCAAACGGATGATTACCATGCTTGGTTTATCACAGCCCAAGCAAAAAGGACACAATGGCGACAGATTAAATTAACAACGAGAAGCGAAGGATTGGGTGGAAACGCTTTTTGTTAATATTTCACTGTGCCTTGTTGGTGGTTTCCCATGAGGGATTTAAAACACCAAAATATGGTGTGTGTGTGTGTGTGTGTGTGTGTGTGTGTGTGTGTGTGTGTGTGTGTGTAAGAATCACAATAGCAATTCCATTCTTAATGCCTTTGTAAAATCTCTTTGGAAACGTTCAGAGTTGGACTGTATCTAAAGCATACTGGAAGCCGTGGAAATATTTTTAACCGAACCAAGTGGGGTTTGGATCGGGATTCTAGCTTTTGGTTTGGACTTGGAGGAAAACTCTTAAATCAGTTTGTATCACGTGAAATGATGCAGGGTGCACAACTTCTACCCTGTAGATTGATGAGAAACCAGAAGGATTGTCAGAGAGGTTAATCTATAATGTTGACTCTATAGCTAATAATATTGGGACGCAGGTGGCGCTGTGGGTTAAACCACTGAGCCTAGGGCTTGCCGATCAGAAGGTTGGCGGTTCGAATCCCCGCGACGAGGTGAGCTCCCGTTGTTCGGTCCCTGCTCCTGCCAACCTAGCAGTTCGAAAGCATGTCAAAGTGCAAGTAGATGAATAGGTACCACTGCAGCGGAAAGGTAAATGGCTTTTCCGTGCGCTGCTCTGGTTCGCCAGAAGCGGCTTAGTCATGCTGGCCAGATGACCTGGAAGCTGTACGCCGGATCCCTCGGCCAATAATGCAAGATGAGCGCCGCAACCCCAGAGTCGTCCGCGACTGGACCTAATGGTCAGGGGTCCCTTTACCTTTACTATAGCTAATAATAGAATCACAGAATTATAGAGTTGGAAGGGGACTCGAGGGCTATCTAGTCCAACCCCCTTCAGTGAAGGAATCTCAACTAAAGCATCCATGACAGATGGCCATCCAACCTCTGCTTAAAAACCTCCAAGGAATGAATAGTCTAATTTGTTTCCCCAAATATATTTGTGTTGTAACCTATGTATTGGATACGGTTAATGCAAGAAAAAACACACCAAATTATTTCACAAGTCTGAAGCAGCAGTCCTATTGGACTCCGTGAATGCAGAGGTGGAGAAAGGTGGGCGCAGTTGGACATTCGGCTTCCAAAAAATGTTTGAAAAACGGGGCCTTTACTTCCGGGTTTTCAGCGCTTGGGAGCCGAAACGTTCGAAAGCGGAGCCATTTGGGAACCAAGGTTTTGACTGCATTAGATAACTGCAACCAGCATCTCATTAACAGATGCGGAAATATGTTGGTTATGGTTTGCATCATTGTGCGGGGTCTAATCCTGCGTCTCTTCATCCTGCCCATTGCCAGAGAGAAAAGCAGGTGTCCCGGCTTCTAGAAAGTGTCTGCAGGATCAGCTTTTGTGTGTTTGTGTGTATAATGGGCAATTATCTGTTTTCTGATTTTGACTAATGATTGGAGCATAGGTCGTATATTCATTTGGAAAACGCGCATTATTGTTTACATGACATATTTCATTGGACTCTGACTCCATTTACAGTTATTTCTCTCCCCCCCTTTTTTCCTTCCTTTTTATTAAATCCCATCTCGCAGGAGAAGCTAACCTTCCTCCACACTTTGTACCAGCACTTGGTAGCGGGCTGCGTTCTTCTAAAACAACCAGAAGGCATCCTGGATAAATTCTCCTGGCCAGAGCTTTGCACAGTCTTGCAGGAGAATGTTGATGCCCTGATCTTAGACCTCAACAAGGCTAATGAGAAGGTACTGTCTTCAGGCGCCAGCCGACTCTATTAAATCCAGTGACATTTGTCCACATCACAGTATCGTTAAAAAGGACTGACATTCATCTTATTTCAAAAAGAATTTGGATGTTAATAATTCAATACCGTTAATTACGGCTTGTCTACAGCTCGGTTTGATGCCATTGCTGTGGGCATGTAAATGTGACTGAAGTCTTTATGAAGTCTCTGAGCTCCAGCTTCTATGCAGGACTTGCTAATACTACTAGCCAGTGTTAGCCACAGGGACCTAATTAAAAGAAAATAAATTAATCTTACTGATGAAGCTATTCAAAGAACTTAGTCATTTACACTAATAAACCAACTCTTTATCTCGGCATAAAACAGAAACAAAATGCACCGACTCGAGGAACATCATCTTTAAAATATTTGCTTGCGAATTGGAGGAATTATTTGGAGTGCGTTCCCAAGAAATGGCCGTTGCTCTTCTTTGAAATGCTTACATTTTGTAAATATAATGCTGGGTGTAGTGATAAATACACCATGAGTTTAAAGAAGATAAATATTTTCCTCAAGGGAGGCCCCGACAGTGAGGTTCTTGAATATGCTGTGTGGTTTTCGCAGAAAATAAATAATTCCCTCATTTTGTTATGATGAAGTGGCTCCACAGCCTTAGTTGTATTCCTTCTGCTGAATCCCATTCCTGGCTCATTGGGTGAGCTGCAGTTGTATTCTCTGGTCTAGTAGCAAAGTTTCAGATTTTGGCCTCGCTCCGGAGGAACGGAAAGGAGGAAATGTTTTGCATCGGCCAGAACTCATTTCAAGTTTAGGATGAAGGGATGGTTTAAGTCTATTACCTAAGAGCCAAGCGAATGCACTAAGGAAATGTTGTTTGAAATGTTGCCCCCCACCCCACAAAAAAGTAGTTAATTCAAACCGGTAGTCGAAAAGGCACTTTGAAGCTCTGCAAACTGCTGAATAAATGTCTCCGTCAGCCAAGTGGTTGAGGATGGTCGTGACTGGGACTTAATTGGCGATGAATTACTTACCCAGTGTATAGAAACTGCAGTTATATACTTTCTTTGGGTTCTTTCCCACATGCCTTTTCAATCCTGTCAGATTCCCAGAGTGGAATTAAAAGATTGTAAACATGTAAATAAAATTGCAAGCGGGGAAAAAAAGTAGAATTAAATCAACAGCCAGCCTTAAAGCAATTAGTAAAATGTGGGGTAGACAAAGCCTGACTAAAAATAAAGGTCTTCACAGCCTGACTGAAAGAGAAGCTCCTGGGTCTTTCACAGGGTGCTGAGAAGATTCCAGAATCTAGGGGCACAGCTCCCCAAATGCACATTGAAATAGGCAAAAAGGAAGGCATTGTCATCATTTTGCAAGATGGAACTGGTTCAGTTTCTCATCCAAGCAGCACAAAGAAGTTCAACACTCCCAAACCCTCTTCTTGTTTTTATTAAGCCTAGTTTTGAAACAAACCAAAAGGTAATTAGGTAATTGTGAGGCTAGATTAACTTTAGTTAACTAGGGAGTGCTGCTTCCCAGACTACTTTTGCTGTAATAAATATTCTTATCTGCAGTTGCATAAAATGAATATGTTGGCCTTGCTGTCTAGATTATCTGCATCAAAACAAACCTAGAGACATGCCAATATAAGCACATTTCCTTAACCCGACACACGACTGCTTTTAAATCTTTGAAATTCTGACAGGAGTGGATCACCTGAACCATCAAACAATAACGACAGAACTTAATTTGTTTTCAGGAGTTGTTGTTTTGAGAAATAGAGCAACTGTATATGTTGGAAGCCGGGTGGGGTACTACTAAATTATTATTATTATCACTCTCTAAAATTGTGCATACACTTATCCATTGGGTACAGCAAATATGTAACACTTTCACCATCAGATTAGTTTTAAATGTGTCTATATTAACGGGTTAATTAATTCGCCAGAAGCGGCTTAGTCATGCTGACCACATGACCCAGAAGCTGTATGCCAGCTCCCTTTACCTTTATGTTTTAAAAAAACCCTTGTATCCAGGACTATAGCCCCCCTGCCCCCCCCCCACGCTACACCCCTGATCTCCTGGCTTGTTTCTTTCACTAGTGTGGGTCTTTATGCTGAGGCTTTTGGAAGATAAACTGATAGTGAAGCCTGCATACTAGTTTATTATCGGAATTTTCATTTGTGCAATGTGAGTCAGAACTCTGGATAGTTGTTACCAAAGAGCGCTTAATTCTCTCTCTCTCCCCCCCCCCCCGGGTTGTGGGGTTCGGCCCACAATGTTGAATACGTTTCCAAGTGCCCTGGTTTAAGTTAGGGCTGGGAATATACCCATAAAGAATGCTAAACAAAGATTTTCTTTCATGCTAACCATGCAGGTATCTCACCTTGAGTATGTTTGTAAGAACAAGTCGGATACGATGAGGGAGCTTCAGCAGACCCAGGAAGACACTTTCAGCAAAGTAACGGAGCAGATGAAAGCTCAGGAAAGCTGTTGGCTGAAGCAGAAGAAGGAATTGGAACAGCAATATTCTGGGCTCCTCGGGGAAGTTCATGCAAGGGCACAGGTACAATATTTCTGCCAGGAAACCATAAACTTCTAAAAGTATTCTTTAAATATTTAGTATATTATTTCAGTGGTTTGGGTTCCAAACCAATTTTAAATTGCTTGGGAATTTCTGTGTGCTTAAAGAAATGATTTTCTTTCCCTCTCTTTTTGGTACTATTAACTTCTACTTTCTTTAGGAAGTGTATGGATTTGTGTGAAGGCATTCCAGAACTTGCATTGTTTAATTGGATCCTGCAGTTGCATTTCCCATTTAGTTACCATGCGAAAGTTACCTGCAGAGTGAAAACATTGGCTTCTTTCTGTTATTACGCGGAGCACCAGATGCTTTTCCCTCTTGGTGATTGCTCTTCCGACGGTGCGGTAGAATTAAACTTATTGAAATTCACTTTATGCTGAACTGTGTATCAGGCATCGGTTCATAGGCTAGTTGCCGTAACAAAAGGTGGTTAAACGCATAGAAGCAGCCTGCACTCTTGTGAGCGACACAGCAAGATAAAGTAGTCTTGGCATAAACTATTTATCCTAGCTAAAGGTGACGGCACCCCAAGGACGCCAGTATCTGTTGGACTATATTTTCTGAGTTTATGAAGACTCAAAGGCCGTTGACTGTGCCTTTTGATGTCCTCTGCCCTAAGGTGTAAAGAAGTAGCCACCATGATACTGCAACAAGAGTTAATTTGTAAACCCTCCGTATAATTAATATTCACTTAATGCTT